>NMRB01001917.1:49824-106939 GCA_002633025.1 Notospermus geniculatus | reverse complement strand
TGCTCAACACAAGATGACATCTGCTCAACACAAGATGACGTCTGCTCAACACAAGATGACATCTGTTCAATACAAGATGACGTCTGTTCAACACTAAGATGACGTCTGCTCAATGCAAGATGACGTCTGCTCAACACTAAGATGACGTCTACTCAACACAAGATGGATGACATCTGTTCAACGCAAGATGACGTCTGCTCAACACTAAGATGATGTCTGCTCAACACAAGATGACGTCTGCTCAACACAAGATGATGTCTGCTCAACACAAGAAGTCATCTGCTCAATACAATATGTCTGATTGTCGTCTGCACACCCCCACACTGCCTGCCCCTCCTGGCAGTGAATGAGTTAACAAGTCATAATCTCCGTTTCGCCAGGAGGCAGGGAACAAACAGATGGAAGCAGATCGTCTGCTAGGAGATCAATACTGGTCAGAAGATCCCTGGTCCAGCGAGAATAGCCTTCCTAAGCAAACAACAACAAATCGATAGACGGCCAATATCTAATGCTTGTCTGTGTGAAAGGTTTAAGTGAGCAGGTTAACTTCATGTCAAATGACCACCAGGGTTTCCGTAAGGGAATATATTTTTTGGTGTTTACGTTTTTTAGCGTCCTCAAGGCACCTATTACATAGAAGTATATGCTATATGAAAACGTCGGTTAACAATGGCTTCACGGTCGTGAATCCATTTGAAGGCTTTGTTAACCGGCGTTTTCGTATGCCGTACACTTCTATGTAAAAGGGGCCTAACAGCACAGCAGGCCTCTTCCAAAGGCTTCCGTTACACAGAAGTATACGGTATACGAAAACACGATTAACAAAGGCTTCCCAAGGATTCACGCCACCGTGAAGCCATTGTTCACCGGCGTTTTCCTATACCGTATACTTCTATGTAAGGGAAGCCAAAGGAGTCCTTTTTGAAGAAAACCCACTTCGCTCAGATAAATACCCAGCACCAGAGCTCACGACCGTGAATTTGAATATACGTCAAAAGTCCGACCTTTTCTACCGCGGCAGACCCCAAAATGGCCACCCCCATGTCAACATGAACTGAACACCTTACAAGCTGTAAGACCCTAGGCTTACATAAGCCTAACAGGCTCAATCGAGTAGGCCTACCGTGGTTACGTGGAATACGGTTAACTCTTCTCAGAAGACACACAGTTCCAATGTACAGGTACCGACTTAAAAACATGTAATATTCAACACCGTAGGCCTATACACTGAAATAGCAACGGTAAAAACACGGCTGGCAGCAATGAACAAGCTTCAATACAACCATACCTTTATGATGGAGACATTCCTTTTGGTAATCAGTTCATCTTTCTGATGATATTGATCTGTTCGTTACATTCCGTAATCGTAGAATACAATCCCCACCACTATCTCCAACCACGTCTATTTTTCACCGCGATCGCTGAATACTGCAAGCGTCAGAATGACGGTATTGTCATTTGCATTGGTTACCCATGATTCTCGGCGCTGTAGCCGAGGCAGTGTTCCCATCCGGGTACTCGTACTGCCAGCATCAGCTGAGAGGATGGAGATGGATGACTCATCCTATACACTCATATACAAAATCAATGGATTCGAATCGCACTGTTTACTTGTATTGCTGCGTGGTACATGTAGATCAAAAAGCTCAATTTGAAATACCGAGTCGAAGTCGTGAATTAAAACTTGGCTCATTATTGGCTCTTAAAGGTGCTCTAGTTCGAATTGTAAACATTACGGTTTGTTTATTTACACGGTTGATTATAATAGTTATTTTTCCTCGGACAGGTGGCAGCACCGTGTATACCAAAACATTAATGTTATCTATTTTTATATCTATCTTGATAAATATTCTTGTAACTGAAATATATTTATGATTTTACGCTCAAAAACAGAAAAAAAGTTGTGAAAGGCGAGATTTAATTCGATTTTATCTGATTTGTTAGTACCAGAAGTTGACAAAAGGTGGCACACCGTAATGTTTACAATTCGAACTAGAGCACCTTTAATACAATATTGGGTGATTTGTAAGTGCATTGCAAAGTAGGAGGAAACAGGAGTTTCTGGATGAAGCCTATGCTAGTTATTTGTAGTAGATTTTTCCGTCATGTCCGAAGCCATAGCATTATTGGCCGTGGTAAGTCCGGCATGTCCGGAAGAGGCCATCTCAAGCTACTCATGTTCCTCACTTGGATTGGATCTTTTACTTGCCCTTGCAAAGGCACAAGGTACAAGGCACCACGGCTTACTGTCCCATGCAACGGATGTGAAGAGCCGGGGATGAAATCCTATATGGCCCAGGATGGATTTGAACCCAGGACCTGCCGCTTAGTGAGCGGACGTGATAACCACTAGGCTATCAGAAACCCTATGGTTTAAAGAGAGTTGCCTTCTCTACCACAGGAGTACCAGACTGACTGGAATTGAACCCGAGATTTCAGAGGTGAGAGGTGCTAGATTTTCCACTGCACCACTCTGACAGTTCACTTGAATTCACTGCCAATAGAGGGCAACATTCTTTGAGAGTGAGTGCAGGTCTTTAAAATTTCCCCCTGCATAACATAGCATTACCAAATTCCACTGTCAAAGCAAATAATTCTTTATTCCGTGCCTCTCCTGCTTCGATATTTACAGTAGTTTACAATACCCAAACATTTCCTTTGATCGTCCATGTATTCCAATGAAAGCTATTCCAGATTATATTAATAGAGGAATCCATCATCTGAGAAGCTTTCATCATTAACACACAGTTAGTAGATTGCCAAGGACTAAATTGGTAACTGTATGCAGGCAGGCCATAGCATGCGAGTAGTGCTAACGAAATTTGACAATATTGTGGGATTTGTTGCACCCTTTTCTGTTTTAGCAATGTCTGGGCTGTAAATGCACCACACTGAGCAACTTCAAATTATTTCCAGTTCCGAGCTGGCATTGGGAGGTGCAAACAATGTGCTTTAACCCTTTAGCACTCAAGCTTACGTAATTTTTTATCCATCTGTTCCTCAAGAGGGTTTGGAAAAATAAGGGTTTTCAGCAAGAAAAAATGTACTAAACATCAGTAAACGGGCGAAACAATGTCAAGACGTGCAGTTCGGCTCAGAAAATCAGCTAAGGCAGAAAAATAGTTTAGTTCATTATTTTCCCCTCAGATGGCAGCACAAGTCTCTGGGCGTCCACGGGCATTTTGAGTGTTAAAGGGTTAAGCCAGCAGCACACGAGGCGATATCTTCTCGCCAGCCACCGCAGAATAGGTGATATCGCCTTTGGTATTGTTTGATATTGAGCGAGCATCACTGGTGAGAAGATTCCAAGCATCTCCGTCCAGTGCACACCTGGCGTAAACAGCCAATTTTGCTCGGTGGCGATCAGATCGCTTGCGATATCGCCTAGTGTGCTGCTGACTTTAGCGGCCTCCAACAGGTGGCATTAGACCCAATACCGGCACACGAGCTGACAGAAAAATAATAGTGGGCAATGACACTTGTTGCTGTGCCAAGCCACTGACAACCCCCAGCATCGTGAGCTAGGCTCCTGGTAGGGCTCTTGAGGTTTGGGGTGAGCTGGTTCAAAACCAGTTTGAAAACCGAGCTTTTTCCAAAAATAGTGCCAATGGCACTGTGCCCGCTTGGCTTTTTAGCACAGTGGTGGAAAGAATAAGCCATATCAGAATCCCATACAAGCCATTGACCAAAGCGTACATAGCAGATTTTGTGAGTTTGGATTTGGCCTCCTGGCGGCGAAGTCAAGAATGAGATTTCACCAATACTTCGTCAGGAAGTCACTACAACATAGAGGTAAATACATACAAAGATTCAATACAATAGCTCACACGATTATCAAAATATAACCCTTTTAAGTTTTTCACAAAATGCCCCCTACCTACCAAAATAGGAATCGCATCGCACCCAAAATCGAAGTTGACCAAGATTTTTTGGTCATAAACACCTGTATGCAATATGACAATGATCCTTCAAAAACTGAAGGCGCTATCCATCTGACAAGGAAAAAATTGATATTTTCGTTTTGGCCCCCTAGTGGCAAAGTCAAGAATCAGATTGCACCAAAATTGCGTGTGCACGTCACCACAAACTAGAGGTACATACATACAAAGTTTCATCACGATAGCTCAAGCCATTCTCAAAATACAGGCCTTTGAATTTTTTCACAAAACGCCCCCTACTGGCCAAAGTAGGAATTGCATCGCACCCAAAATCGAACTTGACCTAGATTTTATGGTCATACACACCCATATGCAATATGAAAATGATCCGTCAAAAACTGAAGGCGCTATCCATCTGACAAGGAAAAATTTGATATTTTCGTTTTGGCCCCCTAGTGGCAAAGTCAAGAATCAGATTGCGCCAAAATTTCGTGTGCACGTCACCACAAACTAGAGGTACATACATACAAAGTTTCATCACGATAGCTCAAGCCATTCTCAAAATACAGGCCTTTGAATTTTTTCACAAAACGCCCCCTACTGGCCAAAGTAGGAATCGCATCGCACCCAAAATCGAACTTGACCTAGATTTTGTGGTCATACATACCCATATGCAATATGAAAATGATCCGTCAAAAACTGAAGGTGCTATCCATCTGACAAGGGAAAAGTTTACGGACACACGCACGCACGCACGCACGCACGCACGCACGCACTAACGCACGACAGACCACCACTAAAGGCGCCAAGCACAGCATAAGCCCTTTTGGCCTATGGGCCAAGCGGGCTAAAAACAGGTGCTAGGTGCAAGTCGCCTGGTTCATAAACGATATCGATGAGACCAATGCATGCGTCACGGTTAATCAACTTTTGACTAATTGTCACGCCAGGTCTAACCCCTGGTATTTCCCAGGCATCACAATTACTCATCGTCATAGAAAACGGTGTTTTTTACAAAGTCGTGAACAAGAGCTATGGAATATGAGAATGTGACTTTGATGCGTGGCCGAGGTGTGAAAATGTGAAATTTGTTTCTGAGGGTTAAAAGACAATGGTGCTTCATCGGGAGATTTTCTAGCGAGGCTTGTTACAATATTCTCCGCAGCGGGAACTCAAGAGGAAAAGGAAACGACCATGATTGATCAGCACTGGCTTCAAAGCGACTAAATCGGTGCGCCAGTATCACTTGCCTGGGAACCAGGTTCAGTTTTGCACTCTTATGTTTTGCGTATTGATTTTATGCGATAATTTTCAGATTTCCTGCATGAATAGTCATGTATTATTCCATATTTACTTGAGCATCTCCGCACATGATACGTGCAACAGTTTGAATGACGCGTTTTTGAATCATCAAATACGGTGAAGAAATTGGGTGACTCATGAAATGGCCAGGACCAATGTCCTCACCTGATTTATCAGTGTCGGGGACTAAAGTATGTTCTGACATTGTGCAGAATTCGGGAATTTGAAAAGAAGTCACTGCCTTGCCCAAGGCTGCCTTTGAATGAAGACCACAGACCTGGGGATATTTGATTTCTGGGCCTCATCAGGACATTCCTCAACCTACACATGTATTTGTATCGGATTTTTCCATCAGGGCCGAAGCCATAGCATTATTGGCCCTGGTAAGTATGGAAGAGGCCATCTCAAGCTACTCATGTTGCTCACTTGGATGGTGTCTTTTACTTGCCCTTGCAAAGGCACAAGGTAGAAGGCACCACGGCTTACAGCGGCAGGTCCCGGGTTCAAATCCAGCCTGGGCCATATGGGATTTCATTCCCGGCTCTTCAGTCCATCGCATGGGACAGTAAGCCGTGGTGCCTTGTACCTTGTGCCTTCACAAGGACAAGTAAAAGACTCCATCCAAGTGAGGAACATGAGCAGCTTGAGATGGCCTCCTCCGTACTTACCAGGGCCAATAATGCTATAGCGTCGGCCCTGACGGAAAAATGAGATACGAATACTTACTGTCCCATGTGACGGACTGAAGGCGATGCCTGAGTTGCCCATAGAGGGCCAACTTGCACGGAACCATGACTGCGAGAGCACGTTTAGTGACATACCGGTACATGGTTTCGTGATAGTAGCGGAATCCGCCCACTGTTGGCAACATTAGATGCCAGAACCCACTCGAGTTGAAATAAGATATTAGGGGAGGCGTTTTCTGACCTGGAATTGATCTTACATGTACCACTAAAATGGACATCAAGGGTTTTCGTGATATTTGACATTTGATCACGATGACATTTGTCATGAAGGTATAAGACAACTGATGTAAGAGCATACCTAGAATTGGTTGAGTGCTGAACTTGTGATGAGGGCCCGGGGGGGGGGGGGGNTGAATTTGCATGATCTGTGCAACTCCGCTGATACACTCGGCCCCAGTGTGTATCCGACGTCCCGGTCTTCCACACACTGGCACTTTTGGGGCTCAAAAGCCGTGAACACCACTAGATGGCGCTCCACTGGGCTCCAGCCAATCACCACGCTTTCTCACTCATAATTCCCGCGGAAATTCTGCGAAACTAAGCGAAATGAGAAGTGCCCATGCCCGTGCTACCACCACACGGTCTTCACGACTGCTAATTTCTAAAAGAGCCAGACGCAATGTGTGACTTACCAAAGGGTTGAGCCCATAGCGTCTGGCCAAGCGAGACCACTCCGCTGAAATCTCAACCAGAACTTTGGTCTGTAACCGGATGACGGGATGATGTGATGCCATCCATGATTCAGCAATGGTCGACTCGGACACAACATCTTCAAAGTCATTGTCATGGGGTTTTCTGTGTCACATTCAGTTTCAGACCGAGATTATGGTTGAGATTTCGGCGGAAGTGCGCAGATCTTTGCTGTTATGTCAATTTGAGATTCGCCTATACACTTGTACTCTCAACTGGTCTGAAAGGATCAAGTGATGAATTGAATGAGCTGCTCTCCTTGAGTTTCCCAGAACGGCTTCTGAGGAGAATGTATTGACAGTAGAAAGTGTAAATAAAAGCTCCACAAAACTATGGAACTCCCAAAAGTTCCTATCCCATTTCCTCAGAACAGACCGAGACAGCCAGCAAACATTAAGAAATGTCAACGTGGAATACTCGGAAACACAGTCGCTTCTAGCAGACAACACAACATCAAAAACCAAGTCATAGCTTTGAAGCAGACGTCATCAAAATTGACAACAAACAAATCGTTTCATCTTCAGCGAGAAACAAGGAAAAATTCACATCAGGTGGTCGAATCAAAGGTGTGATGAAAAATCGATAAGCGTCTGATTGGCTGCGGAGTCGAACATCACCGCATTTGCCTAATGAGAGGAGGAACGCTCCGGCAAAACCAGGCGTACGGCCTGAAGAAATTGTCTGATCGTTGTCACAGAGAGACCTAATGACGTCTCGCAGTGATTCTCAGCGACGGTTACCCGAGGCGGTAATTACTGCCGGTCGTTTCACACAGGTTGCTGATAAGAAGATGAGATGTGTCTCCAATAAGAAGCAGGTGAGATAACACCTTAAGAGATGAACTTTAATTTCACCCAGAAAGGGTCTCGTCAGGGCAGGGTTTCTCACAAAAGTGACCAAGGAAATTTGCCTTAGATTTTTCCATCTGGGTCGAAGCCATAGCATTATTGGCCCTGGTAAGTATGGAAGAGGCACATCTCAAGCTGCTCATGTTCCTCACTTGGATGGGGTCTTTTACTTGCCCTTGCAAAGGCACAAGGTACAAGGCACGACAGCTTATTGTCCCATGCGATGGACTGAAGAACCAGGGATGATTAATCCCATATGGCCCGGGCTGGTTTCAAACCCAATGGCAGGTCCCGCCGACAGATAACCACTAGGCTACCAAGGTAAATGCCTACACTCTTCTTCAAGTTTAAAATGCCTGTATTAATAAAGGGGCCAATCGTTTTCGTCAATTGAGAAATCTGAGTTGTGATCCTTGAGAAAATGGAGAAAGCTATGAAGCTGCAAATTGCAGCGATTATTCTGTACAGCACAACAAATAATCCCTGCAATTTGCAAGTGCATAGCTTTTTCCATTTTCCGAAGGATCACAACTCAGATTCCTCAAGTGACGAAAACGAACAGCCCCTTTGGAAAATAGAACAGATATTTTGTGTGGAATGGCACATTCAACATGAATTGAAACATGATTTTGCTATAGGTATGCTCTGATATGCTGTCTTACCCAACCAAGGTAGCATACCCATGCGGTGTGTAAATTAGCCACCTCAAAAAGTCACGATCCTGGTTTCCTGGTAGTGGTACACCAGCAAAAAGGTCAAAGTTGGACTATAACCAGACAGAGAATATTGCATGGCCTAGCACGCAGTACCAGCTTCAGCGATTAACACAGAATAATATGTGTTTATGAAAAGACAACTATTTGCTGAGAAAGGTATACAAACATCTCGCAGTGAGAGATTGGAATTTCAAATGGCTATCAGAGCCACCTGGGGACAGAAAGATAAACTACAAGCAAGACTGGCTGCAGGGTTACATAGCAGAGTCAACACGATACAACTTCAGGCATACAACAGCATCCAACTTTGATCTTGTTGGATGAGGCCGTCCACACTATCCAACATCACACACTCATGTTGGGTGTTGTTGAAAAAGAATAAGCATGTTTATTCTTCATCCAACAGGTTGGTTGCTGTTGGAGACTGTTGAATGAGCCTGTCCAGACGATACAACACACGTCTTCCAACAAAGACAAACATTTGTTGTATGCTGTTGGATGTCTAATGTTGTATCGTGTGGACTAAACTTACACTCAGACAAAACTCAAGTTGACAAGTGCAGTATTTGTGAGGTGTACAACTTGAGATCCTACTAGGACTGAGGACTAAACTCAGTTCTGTTTTACTTTTAGGATTTCCTTGGAAGAATGAAATAGATTAGAGTCGTACTTACCACATTTACGGCTCCAGGCAACTTGCTCCATCCAGCTTTTTGGTGTTCATCTTCCATCAGCAGCCGCCAACCTCCCATGTGCCATCTCAAACCACCTTTAAATTCGTCCGGTAGCAGGTCGAGGTGTACGAATCCCAAACTAATCTGGCTCACTCTCCTCATCTGCACCACATTCCTCCTTGTTTTACATTTCCATTCAACTTTCCATCCTTGTACTTCCACCATGAATATGACAGACTAACATCCAATCCCAACCTGCCGATGCAGAGGCGAGTTTAGGGGGGCGCAGCCCGTGCTCCCTTATGGCGTCATAGTGATGTTTTTTTGCCTCAGATGTCTGGAAATTGCTTATTTGGAATCCCAATTTTGAAAATGGGATGCCCTGCCGACGCTCATGACGAGCACTCAATGGGGCCTGTTTGCAGAAATCCTGGATCCGCCCCCTGCTATCAACATGTTTCCACTCAATTCCTGGTATATTATACAAAGACCTCATTCCTTTTGCGAATTGATTTATGAATGATGAAAATCATACCATATTTGGAAATTTTTGACCCGACTAAATTGGCAAGTGCAACACAAACACTGATATCCATGATTATAACATACACCACGAAAACACAACAATTTGTTTGCAAAATTTTGATGCATAAACTGCCTTCCAAGTCAACTGGTAAAAGGCAGTATCTTCAGTTTTGAACAGGGAGCACTGCCAACAGAAGTAACAGCCGTACTCTACATTTAGTATACTTGATAGTACAAATCAGAGCTGTTACTTTAACTGACTGCATTCCCACTGGACACCACTGGAGGTACCACCCTTTACCACGGACGGCACTAAAACAATGGGTACCGTAAGTAATGTGACCCACTTCAGCAAAAGCAGGCGCTTGTCGCAGGTGATCATCATTGGTCATCAGTTTACTCAACTATTATCACTGCTGTCCACTACTATTGTCAACCTACAGAGACGTACATTTCAGCTATTGTGTTGTAAGGCTGTTAACCCTTTCCTCGGTGGCGACAAGCACCTACTTTTGCTAGATTGGGTCACATATTTTGACACTAACTTGTTTTCAAATTCTTCTTTCGTCTTGTTCTCCTCTCCGACGAGTACGACCTTGGAGGTAGTGGATGTGACGATGACGCCATCTACAATATACTTTCTTGTCTTCGTCAGGGTCCGATACTGACTCTTTGCCTGCAGAAAGAGAAAATATGTCCTTTTTTCTGCATCTTGGGAAGGTCAAAGGCACTTTTTCAAGACTGCACTGCATTGTGTGCTTGAGGCAGACTAATTTTGACTCATGGTGCTTTCCACTTGAATTTTGACAAGTCTGTAATTAATTTTTGAAATGTGTGTGAATAATTATTTGGATCTATTCCTACAAATAACCCTGGCCAAAGTTTATCTGTAATCTGTGAGATTTGCTTGTTTGAAAAGACGTTGTTTCTATTGCACTACTGGAAGCCAGAAGATGTTACTGCCTACTGGTGACGCACTGAAGAATGACACAGACTTCCTTAGAAGACAGTGTGGTATTCAAATGTGATGCAGTTCAGAACATCCTTCAGGCCTTAAAATGGTGAAAAACAGGGGTAGCCGCATAGAAACTCCGCTAGTGCTTCGACAGCCTATCGGTGTTAAAATGCATGGAAAAATGTACAGCACTATCGGCAGATGGGCTCCGCTAGCGCTAGCGGAGTTTCTATGCGGCTACCCCTGGTCGAAAGGCAGCATAAAGGCCAACATTCTTTGGGCCGTATTCAATAAGGGTGTTTAGCTAAATCAGCGTACAAATTCTGCATTACACAGGTTATAGGCCTAGAAACTATTGTTCTACGTTCTGTAAGCTGCCTGATCCCTGGCATTTTACCCACACGATGATTACACGCGTCTAACATTCCTGCGTCTTAGTGTGGGAGGACAATAGAAAGTGTTGGAAAAATTCTAGACAAGCCTTCCTGATCGTTCAACATTTCCTTCATGCTCTTTGACTTAGACGCAGAATAGTTAGACGCGTGTGATTATCCTGCGGGTAAACGCCTCTGGTGAACCACCGTACATACATCAGACAATAGTTTTCTAGGCCTTTAACCTGTGTAATGCAGAATTTGTACGCTGATTAGGCCAAAACACCCTTAAACGTGCGATGATCACCCTTATTGAATACGGGCCTTTGTGTTTTTGTGGATTTCTTAAGCCTAGTGTACATGTACGTCACACTTGTGACTGGATACAACTTGTCACCACTGAGCTACCTGGAGACTGAGAGGAACTAGCTGAAACTGGAGGCGACTGATCAGTCGTCAGAAACGGTCGATGTACGCACCCTTGTGACTCGCTAGAACTGAGAAATTGCCAGTCGTCGTGAGTTGCACATGTTCAACTTTCTAGCGACTAGTTATATCCAGTTTCGTTCAGATCGGCGACATGAAGGATTTCCCTGAGCCACACCACATACACGACAGCTCAACTCTACTATGACTGCATTACGAGGTCTAGCATTGCGACATGGGCCATACACCGACACAGCCACGACGGCCGGCAGTGAATCATCCAAGCAAATATTATGAAATCAGAAATGTTAACAAGCAAGCGTAATACGACTGGAGGGGTTAGGTGGCTGTTTTTCTACTCACTCTGTCCCGAGATGCTGCTGGCATTGCCATCGCAACATTTAGTGTGACCTGTTTCATGGGAATAGTTGGAGAAAAGTTGGACCAATATTTTCAAATTTTCTTTAAACAGGAATTATTAGGAACTACACTATTTCAAACAGAGGGTTAATCCACTAAATTCGGAACATAGTAGAAGTCTGAAAAGAGTGGAAATATCAATGCCTGTCACCACACAGGTACTTTTATTAGTATTTTATATTTCCGTCGGGGCCGAAGCCATAGCATTATTGGCCCTGGTAAGTACGGAAGAGGCCATCTCAAGCTACTCATGTTCCTCACTTGGATGGGGTATTTTTGAAATTGCAAAGGCACAAGGTACAAGGCACCACAGTTTATGTGTCCCATGTGACGGACTGAAGAGCCAGGGATGATTAATCCCATATTGCCCAGGATTCAAACCTAGGACCTGCCGCTTGCTAAGCAGACGTGATAACCACTAGGCTATCAAGGCTCCTCAGAGGTCTGGCTTCAATTCCTGTCAGACCTATTCATCATGTGTTAAAGGGGCAACTCTCCTGACAGTGTTGCCTCCTTCCGGGAATTCTGGTCTCCTCCTACTGGACATTAAAACGCCAAATGTTTCCAATCAAGAGCTAATAATGCTGTAAATCTGTATACATGTATATGTGACCCGCTCAGGCAAAAGTAGGCGCTTGTGGCAAGTGATCATCACTGGTCATCTGTCCACTACTATTGTCAACCTGCAGAGACGTACATTTCAGCTATTGTGTTGTAAGGCCATTAACCCTTTCCTCGGTTGTGACATGCGCTTACTTTTGGTGAAGCGGGTCAAATATCATCAGCTTTTCATTCAGTTCCAACACTTCTGAAATCCGTACCTCTTTTTTCTGCTCTTCATTCTTTTCCTTCCTCCTCGTGACGGCGTTCTGATCTTTCGGCGGCGCCTTATCGTTAATGATCATCGTGTCGCCGGCGCTGCTGATCGTCTCCTGGCTCCCTGAGTCTGATTTTTGCTCATTTGACACCCTGAAAATAATATTTTTTCAAATTCAAACTCAAACACACCCATTGCAGCCCATAAATGACCCGTCACAACAAAACCCGTCTTAAGTCCTGCAAGATATGAACCAGGATGAACCAAAATAACTCCAGGAGATAAAGGAAGAAATGTAATCATTCAGATTTTACAAGACAGACAATAAGCCTAGGCCTACTGAAATTGACAAAACCTTGGTCTCAACCTGCCAACTTCAGAGCGACTTAGCCCTGGCTTTGTGGTGACGGGTGAAATATCTTGAATACAAGTATATTGAGTACCTGTCTAACTGTGGTGTGCCCGGTTTCTGCCGATCCTCCACGTCCGGCGAGACAACCACAGCCGGCACAACGACCTTGACCTCTTCAGATTTCTCATCCCTGGGGCTGTCCTCCCCGTCTTTCAATTCCGTAATCTCGGCGTCGATATCTGTGACCGGCAGATCGGAGTGAGTGATGGGTATCAGGGGCTCTGACGGCGGGATGTCATTCTCTTTCTGTATAGGAAGAAAATATGCAGTGTAACCTGGGAGAATACCCACCATGCTGTGCAGATGGTAGGTAGACTCAGCGCTTGGCAGTGCCACCCAGCATCAGCATACATAGTAAAACATGCCTAATGCTGATGTCAGGCCGACCTTGCGCCGGCACAGCAAAAGGTGGCAACTGACCTTTACGGATCACTTTGCATCTGAGGCTCGACTGCGCGGAACAAATCAGTCGCCGATATGGTATGACATGAGTGCAGTTGCATCTCACCTGTGACGATCGTCATCAGTTGCCGATCAAAAAGATCATGAATTGCATCATTGGTCATCAGTTTACTCAACTTTTATGACTGCTCTCCATTACATGTACTATTGTCAACCTGCAGAGACATGCATTTCAGCTATTGGGTCATATGAATAAAGATTAGTACATGTAAATGCTTTTATGGGCACTTGAATTTTGCAATACAAATGCACTAGGCACCGGTGTACAAATCTGAAGTAAAAGTATTTGGTAGTCTTTATTCATATGACCCAATGTGTCGTGAGGTCGTTAACCCACTACTATTGTCAACCTGCAGCGACGTACATTTCAGCTATTGTGTTGTAAGGCCGTTTAACCCTTTCCTCGGTTGCGACATATGCTACTTTTGCTAGATCGGTCACATTTTTTACCTGTTTCTCCATCTCTTCTTGCACCAACTCGTCAAAACTTTCCATCACAACCTGAGGTACGGAGGGCACGTCCTGGTCAGACTTGATGACATCATCAACAATATCCGTCACAACCTCCTCCACCACCTCATCTCTCACCAGCTCCACCTCTGGCTCCGGCTCTGGTGGCGTGACGGGCGTAACAACCAAAACTTCCTCCGGTTTTTCATGTTTGTCTTCCGTTGACAGACTGTCCTTGTCTGTCTTTGGTTCTTCGTCCTCCTCATCCTCTATTATCTTCTTTAGGCTTTCCGTCTGAAACAGATACAAATGAAAATAGTAGAGACATCCATTTCTACACTTCTCACAACAATCCATTTCAATTTAGCTTTTTAGAATTAGGCCAGACTTTTTTAATACCTTGTTTACGAACCCGCCGACGTCCGAAATGCCAAAAAAAAATAAAAAAAAAAATTTATTTTTGACCATTTAGCAAACCCGCCGACGTTCAAAATTGCTCAAAACAGGAAAAAAATAAAATTTTATCTTTATTTTTATTCCGACCGCCGCCCTTCCCGCCTGAGTAGTCTAATCAGCTCACGGCACCTAACATCATGAACAGAGCCACACTATGAGACTAATCACAATCGTTGTGTTATGAATAGTCTCTCGTGGTTAGAACAATGAATATTTATTTTGAAATAAAATTTTATTTTTATTTCTTCCTCCGCTCTGCTTGTTTTACAGAATGCTTTTGTGAAGGGAGAAAATAAATTTTTATTTTTATTTTTTTTCCGACCACCTCTACAAATCTCTGGAAATTGAAGTGCGCTAAACAAGGTATAAAAAAAGTCTGGCCTTAGCATGGATATGTTCACTTAATTCTGTCCAATGGGAGACTTTACTGCCGTTTGAGGCCCCTTGTTATAGCGGTCCTAGAACGTCACAAAATTTGATGTCACAGACATAACACATATGAGTTTCCTACCCCGTGTATCGACTTGATGATCTAACGAAAATGTACAACATATTACTTCTAGGGTTAACTAGTTTATCATGTTAGTAAATATGAATTATAAACTGGTTAATAAGCGGATCAAACTTTTACAAAACATGCAGAAAGGATTTTCTGTTTATGGTTTGCGCAGTTTCAGATATTATGACAATTTTATCACTACGTCTTCAGGGGCGGATCCACGATTTCGGAAAAGAGGGGCGCACTGTGCTAGAAACATTGAAATCTGTGGTGAATTTCAATGATTTCCTCCTAATTTCAGAATTTTACGGTCGATTTTACATATTTGTTGGCCGAAAGGGTGGCGTGCGCTTGGTGCGCCCCCTTGGATCCGTGCCTGGTTTTGTCGCTGAACAGCCTAAAGCTTGAGTTAATGTTCACTGATGAAACAGCCACGTGGCATTCATGCGATCAAGTACGGTAAGTGTTCATTCTTAGAGTATCAGAAGCACTAATTACACGCAGGAAAACAGAATATAATTAGTCATAATTAGTACATTCTTGTCATCATTCCATTTCTATATTACACATCTGACCTTGAACTCTTGACCTATGCAAATGAGCACTGAATTCCAAATATGGAAATCATCAACTCGGTTAGTGATGACAATTTGTGGTTTCGTTTGTGGAAGTGTATCACGCCGAACAGAAACGTGAAACAACGAAATCAAAACAGTGACGGCCGAGGAACTCGCACAACAGACACAATGACCAGAAAGAGGGGGTGAGCGTGGGGGGAGGAGGACAAAATCACAGACAAAATCACGTTTTAAAAAATATTATTTCAGAAGTGCTAGTGCCAACTCAGGGGATTTTAGCTGCTCATCAAACAATACTGGGTGATATTAATGATATGTAGGAGGAAACTGGAGTCCCCGGAGAAAAACTACGATGTCGAGGAGAGATCGCCCTCTCTACCACATAAAGAAGCAGCCGGAATGTCTGGAGATCGAACACGCAATCTCACTGGTGGCGGCGTGGCTGTTTCCACTGAGCCCCCCGGACAATCTCTTACATAAGGGTCACACAACAGGGTCTTTGAAACTTTTCCACCCTTCAGAAATCCAACTTTTTCTGAACGAGAAAATATCAGTCCTGTTATCATTATCAAATGTCCATGGGCCTGTTTCATAAAGTGACTTTAAGCTAATGGTACCATTAACTTAATGCATTTTCCATTCGGTTAAAGGTACCATTAGCTTGAAGTCACTTTATGAAACAGGCCCCCGATATTGATATGTGAAGTCTTGATATAGCGCTTTACTGTAAAGCGCGATGTCACTGTAGCTCAGTTTCAAAGTGCTTCACATCATTACCCCAGTCGCTCCAGGAAATCTTGCAGAACTCAAGGACGTGCAATTGAGCAATCTCTTCAAACTGAGGAGTTGTGCTTTCAGGAATGAGTAATAACGAAGGAGAGGGACCTGTGGTCATATAAAACGTGGGACAGGTTATAATCCGCAAAGCTCTGCACAAAGAGGTGAGGATACACCAATCATAAGCAAGGACACAAAAGATACTGAGAGGTCCTGAGAAAATGGACGTGTCAACTTGACGAACGTACAAACAACGCCGACACACGGAAGGTGGTTGACAAAACGAAAGCCGAGACGAGGCCAAAAAATGGAAAACGAACTCAACCAAAGGAAAGCACACGGTGCTAGCGACAAGTTCACAAAATATTTCTCAGTTTGTTGAAGTATGTAAGCCCGTGCTCGACTGTTACGCACACAGCATATTTGACTCGAGTTAACTGAGCTGCTGGCAACTTCCTAAGAATCAGCTTGGGGATGGTTCAGTGAAGTAAAAGCCAAACTCTACACTAGAGAATACTTGGTAGTGTATGATAGAGCTCTTACTTTAACCAACCATCTACCCACTGATCACAAAGGCCCGTTTCCACTTGAGCGGTTCTGCCGTGGTTTGCAGCGAGTGGAGTGATTTTCACAGATTTTGGCTAATCCTTCGATACAGCGCATATTAATTATCCCAATGCCTGTGAAAACCACTCTGCTCGGCACAAACCGCGGCTGAAACAGCTGCAGTGGAACCGGGCCTTAAGGCTAAGAATCCATTCACACGATTTTCGTGCCGCGCGATGTCGCATCCTTTGTCCACGACCAACGCGGCGGAAACAAACAATGTTTTCGAGCGTCTGTCGCTCAAAAATCACGTGAATGGACAGCCAGCCTAAGACATCGGTGGGCAAAACAAGTCTGCTCTCAGAGCTGGCACCACAGCCTGTCAACAGACAGCCAGAATAGGAATGAGGAGCGGAAATTCGTCATTGAATATTAGTTCCCTGAATTTTTTCACAAATGAATCAACATTAACCTTCTAGGGTTCTGATATGTGTCTATTATGGTTACAATGACTAACTAACCATGATCTAAATGTGCACCTACTGTGCGATGTGACAATGTGGTGGTTTGGGAGCCTGGCAGGGACGTAACAACAAACACACAGAGGGAACTACAACATGATTCGGACTTCACATTAGTAGAAAAGGAGAATTTAGGAAATTGATACTGTAATTTCTCATGCTCCATCACTAAGATCTGAAACACTGGGTCTGTATCATGGAGGTTTTTATGTTAGGTCACAAACAGAAACAAGTGTAACGAAGTGTTGGCCATCACAAGGACTTGAAATGTGGATGGATGTTTTGTACATGTACGTATTGTATCAGATTTTTCCATCATGGCTGAAGCCACAGCATTATTGGTCCTGAAGTATGGAAGAGGCCATCTCAAGCTACTCATGTTCCTCACTTGGATGGGGTCTTTTACTTGCCCTTGCAAAGGCACAAGGTACAAGGCACCACGGCTTACTGTCCCATGTGACGGATGTGAAGAGCCAAGGATGATTTATCCCATACGGCCCGGGCTGGATTCGAACCCAGGACCTACCACTTGCTAAGCAGATGTGATAACCACTAGGCTATCAAGGCTCCTCAGAACACCTTGTAGCGCTATAGAGGCTATGCACGTTACGTCATCAGCCCACGTGCTGCGATGTGACGCCATGTTGGATGGAACGTTCTGACATTCTGACGCAGCGCATGTGACGGTCTGCTCCGTCCATTTTCCATCCAGCGTGGCGGCATACCCATTGATGACGTCATTTGATGACGTCAGTGCATAGCCTCTATATGGAATGTGGAGTCAATGCTTCTATGTCCAGCCCTCAACCAGTTAGATAAAGAGACATGTCCAATGACCTGGTCATGTAGGAATTTGGTTGATTTTGTAACAGAAACTTAGCGCCACAAAGCTTTGTTCCCAAAACTGAGGCCAACCAGTGGCAGATTATTTTTCGCTGTGATGTAAGTTTGGAGCTGTCTGTAACTACAGTAACGTGTTAATTTCCGACAGGCAGGAACGTGTGAGATCTTGCTGGCGACGTCACGACGCAGAACGACAAAAGAACATGAAAATATGCACAACAACCCAGAAACAACATGCCCACAAAATCATACGCATATACTGCTACCTTAGCGTCAGGCTGCATGGTGTCAGAATCACCGATAGAGGGCGCCACCACTACCGTATCAGAATGCGAGAGACCATTTCCCACCACCAGTTCCTGAGACGTCTTTTCGGCACTCGCCACATTTTCTTTCGATGTTTTCAACTCAGGACTTGTAATATTTTTATCAAATTTGTCTAAGAGATCAGATTCATTTATCGGAGTTGATGTGTCAATGCCATCTGGGTAGTCAAATTCTTGAAGTGTCCCGTCGGCCTCTGCCTCAAGGTCTAAAAAGTCGTCTAATTCTTTCAACGCTAGCGACACCTCGTTATCATCAACTGAACTAGTCTTAACACTGTCAATAGGTGGCGTTTCTGTTGATACTTTGAGAGCTTCCTGAGATTCACGATTTCTAAGCAGTTCTTGTTGGACGCCGAACTCGACCGGTTCGTAAATGTCCCCACACGGCGTGGAAACTTCAGGCGTCCCTCTCCCCGGACTCAGAGAGTCGCATTTTTCACCCAAGTCAAGTGGTTCATAGTCCTCTCCGACGGGAGTTTTGTCATCCGGTACGGAAGCTGTACTCCCCCTCTTCAGCTGAAGTGACTCAGTAAAACTCTCACCCCCCACGACGTCACCGGGCCTACGCGAATTCTGAGATTTTAACCCATCGGGTCGTTCAATGCTGCTATCTAAAGAAACGACTTTCCCTGCCCCGCTGTTCGCATGTATGTAGGAATCGGTTTTATCAATAATGCGGATATTTTCTGAACTTAATTTAAAATGTGAGAGTCCTGAAGGACAGCGGTTGATATCATCAAAATCGGAATTTAATCTCAAATCATCTGGCGAAGATTCACTTCGGTCGGTATCGGAAAAAATCGGCATTTCTACAGAACTATGGAGATCGGATACATCGTACGACCCATAGGGGGCGTTACTGTCTATAGAATTATCGTGAATTAAAACTTTATCACTTGTTGCTACCCCTGGTTCATCAACACTGCCATCATTAAGCGTGGAAGACTGATTCAGACTAACCGATGCATCAGAACCGAGGCTGCCATTCTCAGCAACCGGAGATGCTGCCTTCCCATCCATCTCCACCGATCCGTCCACCTCCTCCTTGACGTCGGGTAGCTCATCGTCCGTTTGCGGCTGCCGCCCAGGCGACTCCGACATCGAAATCGCAGAGTCTGATTTCTCGCTACTTGGCAAAATATCATCGTCCTTCGTCGATATTAATTCATTTGGTGGTAGGGTTGATCTCACACCACCAGGGGGCACTACATCTACCATGCCGTCATCTTTCGTTTCAACACTCATAGGCCCCTCTGATTTCTCAGACCCATCAGTCTCTGGTGATACAATTCTCCCATCCTCAACTTCTAAAACTTCGTAGAGCGGTTCGTCAACTTCCTCCGGTTCAGGCACCGACGGGAAAACCATTGTTTTCGCATCTCCTTCCTCCGTCGGAGTTGACGGACCAACTTCTAAGACTTCATAGATTGGCTCATCTGGTTCCAGTTCCGGTTCTGCCTCTGGTTTGGGTTCCGGTTCTGTCTCTCGTTTAGGTTCCGGTTCTGGTTTGGGTTCCGGTTCTTTCGTTTCTTCCTCCTTTATCGACGTGATGGAGACACCAGAATTTTGCGAAACCTGCCTGTCCGTCGGGGGGCGCTATTAAGGGGGAAAAAATAAGGCAAAAGTGAGGGGGTAAAGCGAAAGTGAGCCTACATCCCTGAAGTTGTGAAGATTAGAAACAAGCAAGTGTTAGACAGTGCCAATGTATCAAACTACCGTGATGATAATAATGTAGGCCCTGGTAAGTACAGAAGAGGTCATCTCAAACTGCTCATGTTCCTCACTTGGATGGGGTCTTTTACTTGCCTTTGCAAAGACACAAGGTACAAGGCCCCATGGTTTACAGTCCCATGTGATGGACAGAAGAGCCAGGGATGATTAATCCCATATGACTCGGGATTCAAACCCGGGACCTGCCGCTTGTCAGCGGATGTGATAACCACTAGTATCAAGGCTCCTCAAAGTGCTTCATATGATTAACCCAGCCTCCCCAGAAATTTTTTTTGTGGAACTCAAGAAGCAGCTCATTTTATGCTTACCTGACCACAGCACAATTAGAACAGTAAACTTCAGTCAAGATACACGGCACTGTCTAACTTATTATAATGTTAAATAGGTATATTCTGGTCACCAAGAGTAAGACCCATACAGGCTTTATACAGTCTGGGCCGTATGCACCAAACGAACATTATCTTAAACTAAGGTTGAGCCACAACTTTTCAATTGTTCAGGTTTGCCAGGGCATGATGTGACAATGGAAAAGTTGTGGCTCAACCTGAGTTGAAGATAATCTTTGCTTGGTGCATACGGCCCTCTATGTTATAAATATTGTTAGCGTGGCAGAATATTATGGCCCCTAACAATTCTATCTGCCCACCACCATTCAAGTTAACATAAGGGGCAGAGGTGAGTTTGGCCCTTTGGGGTACATGTATTCGGCTCCACTAGGATACAATGCAGCTTCCATATTGATTGTGATCACTGTCACCAACTTCCTCGAATTCATACACTCAATCTGGTGAGAAGATGAGATTGAAAATGTTTTAAAGCGGGCAGCTCATGAGGCGAGGGGAGGGCGATATCACACGCGATCTGATTGCCACCGATCTTCTCACCAGCCACTGCAGACTGGGCGCAGGGACGGATCCACGATTTCAGAAAAGAGGGGGCGCACTGTGCTAGAAACATTGAAATCTGCGGTGAATTTCAAAGATTTGCTCCAAATTTCAGAATTTCACAGTCAATTTTATAGATTTGTTGGCCAAAAGGGGGGCATGCGCCGGGTGTGCCCCCCTTGGATCCGCGCCTGAGGCGATATTGTTGTAGTATTGTTTGATATTGGGCAAGCATCGCTGGCGAGAAGATTCCATGCATCACCGTCATCAAACCTATCATCAACAGCTGATTTTACTCGCTGGCGATCAGATCAGTTGCGATATCGCCTGGTTTGTTGCCCACTTAAACCTTCCCACCAGACTAAATGCAAATGCACATGTTTACTTCAAGCCTCCAGAAATGTCCATGGCAATGACCTCAGAGAGCGGTGGTAGTGGACCTGGGCCGACCGCACAGAAAGTCTGATAGTGGTACTGGCGCCTATCGGCAGTTAGTTATAATGCATTTTCCCATTAACTAAACCGCCGATAGGCACCGAAAGCACTAACTGACTTTCTGTGCGAGTGCCCCTGATCTATACGAAGGATATAAGCCAAGTGGAGCCCGACTGCCCCAAATTTGTGGGCCTGGTAAAGATGTCCACTACAACATGCCCCCTTGGGAGATGGTACTGCCAGGACATGTCCATTACAACATGCCCCCTTGGGAGATAGGACACATCAAGCTATGTGGTGAAATGGACAAAACATCTTACAATTTTGGTGCTTGGAACGTTTATGAAATATCCAACTGAGTTGTGTGACACAAGGAACAAAGATTTGCTCACCACAGTGACCATTTCTTAGGATTTGAAGTAAAAACACTGACTGAACTAGAACTGTGAAATTTGCTTGACAGCAAATTTGATGGTCCCCACACAGGAAAATGGAACGGAAGGTTCACTTGCTGAGTGAAAGAGCAAAAAGATGACTGGATGGAGATGCCAAATTGTGAGATTTTTTGCTCTGTTTGGCCTGGGGGCAGATCTACTGTGAAATTGAATTGACAACTGAGTGGTGAATATAAGGTACTGAGTGGCAAAGGGTTAATACTGAATTCAGTTTCAATGTGTGACTCAGGGATGACTTGAAAAAAGTCAAATCAACACATTTCCTGTAATCTTTCCTAATAAAGAAATGAAGTGGTGATTTATTATAGCAGAAGTAGGCCTATATGGGTGACAAAGGGTTAAAGTGGTGTTGACTTCCTTGACCCACCAAAATGCCTTATTGTCAAAGTCCACACGTGCAAAGATTTCAAGGTAGTAACTATAAGCAGATACGTGGCTGGATAATCAATTTGGTCATGACTCAGACCGCCACCACAATTCCAGTCCAAATTGTAAACAAAGAACATGTGTTCACCATCTAAAATAGATTACACCCCCTCCGACCATACCGACGGAACAGCCATACCACTGATGACGTCACGGAGTTCACATCTGCTGGTAAAATAGATTACACCCCTTCCGACCACACAGACGGAACAGCCATACCAGTGATGACGTCACGGAGTACCTAAGCGTGCCTTAAAATTCTGATTTTGCCACATTGATGTTACCTTATTCATCAAACACGTGCTTCTGTTTACTGAGTCACAGACGGGGGGAGTGTGTGTGAGTCTGAGACGAGCCGTGCAAAATATGACCAAAAATCGCTTCAAAATCATGATATATGTTCAGATTTTGAAACATTTTTGGTCCACTGCACTGGATACAAACATGAAGTAAGTGGTGGTGGTGATTGATTTTGTATGCAATGAGCAGTTTAGTGGGACTCGCGTCCCAATTAATGTCACGTGATGTGTGGAAGAAAAAGAAGCAGAATTTTCCTGACTGAGTGATAACAAAATGGTCCCCACACTTGTGGTGTGGGGACCATAATGACGTAAATTTGGGTTTGGAAACAGTGTGTGTGTGAGGGGAGGGAAACGGCTTGAAGTGTATGGCTGAGGATATACTGTAAACCTGGTGAAACTGCAACCAAATAACCACGGGGATAAAAAACAAGGCAATTCTATAAATAAGTGAAAAATTTATAGCAGAAATCACTGAATTCATGATTTTTAAGGACCTTCCACCCAGGGCCACCTTCCAATGGTAAAGAGCAGGATTTCCACTCATGATCAGTGGGGAGACAGTCGAATGAAGGAACAGCCCTGTTGTGCACTGTCCAGTACACTATGATGCAGATAACAGCTCTCACTTCAACCGCGCATGCCCCCACTGATTCTTAGAGAAGACACTGTGTTTGATCACTGGAGGGCAGGAGTAGGGACTACAAAATGCTTCTACTTCATTTCTGCTGTACGAATGCATCAGTAGGCATTTTATAAAACTGAAGTAAAAGCATTTACTATATTTCATTTATATCAGGTTTACAGCAGCCTGAGTGAAGCATATTCACATTAGCATATTAACAGCCCCGCTACATAGAAACCTACCCACAACCGACCCAAAGTTTACAATATACAATAAGTGAAATGTGTAATTCTTTACCTCTCCTAAACCTTCTGAAACATCACCAATCGAATAAGAGTCCTCAGATCCACCCTCGGTATCCATATCAATACCCTGAAAGGACAACAGAAATAAACATCAAATCAAGGTAAAGGTGTAGGTCTACACTGGTAGTCTGATATCCATTACAATGGGGATCCTAGCTACGATAGAGGGCAGCACACCGAAACCAGGTCCAATACAATGGACGGCTTTTGTGTGGGAAATTGAGTAGGACAGAGATGTCAGTTTCATTTTAATAGTTTTAACCACTAGTGACATCTATTCAGGCAGTGGGCTAGGGTCCCCATTGGCGAGATCGGCTCATGTCACGTTTGTGAGGCGGTCTAGGAAAACTAGTCAAAGGTCGCATTTGAGGAAAGTGTTAATGGCCTTGGTGAACCCGCACATTTCAATAGCTGAAATGTACTTCGTAACAGGTAAACTATTAGCAGATCAATGCACAGGCAATCTGACAGCCCTTGTTGATCATTCAGCGACATCCGACGGGTTTTCCTAGACCGCCTCACATTTACCCCAAGTCACTCCAGAAATTCTGGGGAACTAAGGGAGTAGCTCATTAGGCCCTCCCTTGACCCTTTTAGACCAAAAATTATACTGAGGACTAAATAGCCGGGAAATATAACATCGGAGGAAACTGAACCAGCCATCTGCACTCTCGGAATTGTTTAAAACACAAGGAATGAGTCCGACAGTCATTGAAACCCTTCTGTTGTCAGAGTGGTGCGGTGTAAGCATCAGCATCTGTCACATCTGAGGTCCTGGGTTCAATCACCCATCAGACCCATTCCTCATGTGATTGGACGGTGATTTTCTTGCAATGCATGGATCGTTAAAGAAATCTTGATTTGAATCTTACATTAACTTTGACTTCATGCTCGTCGGGTATATCTTCAAAAACTTCCGTGATTTCGGCTTTGGCCTCACAGATGAGTTCTCTGACTGGACGGCTATCATTCACATCCTTGATAAACGCATGCTGCAACACGAAAAAGATGTATCTGAGTTATTTCTTGATGTATTTTCATTGCCATAATATCTTACTGTTTATTGCAGTAGGCTGAATCAGTGCTGTGCTCAGAACTTTCATGCCAACTTGGTGGTGAAGTGAGGCTCACTCAGGTCCAAGAGTCTCTTAATCTATTGACGATTCTTGAATTCACAGATCTGCGCACTTCTGCCGAAATCGCAAACACAACCTCGGTCTGAAACTGAACGACGTGACGCAGAGAACCCCACGACAGTGACTTTGACGACGTTGCGTCAGAGTCGACCATTGCTAAATCATGGATTGCGTCACGTCAGCTGGTTTCAGACCAAGGTTGTGTTTGCGATTTCGGCAGAAGTGCGAAGATCTTTCTCGTTTACGTCAATTTGGGATTTGTCTATTCTTTTGATATCCCATATCACATAGTGTCATATGAACAGAAGTATTTACCTGTAGAAGATCTGTAGCACTTGGTCGGAGTTCAGGAGTTTTGTTGAGACATATTCTTATGAAATCATTGAACTCTTTTGACCTGAAATCAAAATATATATTGTATTACAGCGAATGTGACACCATTTTGTAATCCCAAGAACTGGTCTGAAAGGATCAACAGAGTACAGAATAAGCTGCTCCTTGAGTTCCCCAGAAAGGTAAGAGACTGGGGCAATGATGCAACGCTCTCTGTGACTGTATCACAGTGGAAAGTGCCACATAAGAGCATAACGCTGGTAGGCCTTTTATTCTATAGCTGGAAGCCACACAGCACAGATTGAGGCCTGTAAAGCCTGCCATACATGAGTGCAATTCTGTCTCCGCCGTTGCCTCCACAGGAGTTTTATGTCTCAGCATCCTGTCACCGCACACCGTGCGTCAGCCGCCACACACGAGTGCAAATTTGTCTCCTGTAGATGCGGTGCGACATCATTCCGTGACGTTTGATCTGCATTGGAGGCAAAAAATCTGTCTCCGCCTCTGCCTCCAACCACCGCACACGATGACATTTGTACGTAGGAGGCAAAAATCTCCATAGTTGGAGGCAAAATTGCACTCGTGTACGGCCCGCTTAACAGGATCGAACACAGTGATATAAGAGTTTGGTTATACTTTACCATTTTGTTGGCTTCTCGAGGGTCGGTGGTTCCGCTTTATGGATCTTCATCAGCACCCTCATGGGGTGCATCTCGTGATTTGGTGGTTCCATCTGAGCTAACTCGATCAGAGTAATTCCTGAAATAACAATCATAACGATTAAACCATGTTTTCACCCATCAACGGCCAACCAGTAATGGTGCTACTGCATGTGCTATGACTAGATTTTTACCCATGTTAACATCGATCAACGGCCCCTCAATCCCACTGCTAGTAACCAATTGTGTGGCAGTCTAGGAAAACCCGTCGGACGTCGCATTTGAGGAAAGTGTTAGTGGCCTTGGTGAACCCACATATTTCAATAGCTGAAATGTACTACATAATAGGTAAACAGTAGCAGATCAATGCACAGGCAATCTGACAGCCCTTGTTGATCATTCAGCGATATCCGACGGGTTTTTCTAGACTGCCATGTTATAAAATCAAACATACCAAATGACCAGATATCTGCACTGTTGTCGTAGGGGTTTTCCTTAAGGGTTTCACATGAGATCACTTCAGGAGCCATCCTGAAAATGAGGGGGTGAAAGTTAAATTGGACAGAGTAGAGAATGAATAAATAACCAACTTGTTGCTACCGAAGTAGCATTTTGACCAGTCACCACATCAAAGACTTTTCAAACTAAAAACAAGGTTTTGAACTTCACAAACTCACTTATGACTTCCAATGACTAGTATATGCAGGGGGCAACTTGAAATGGCGTTCCACCTTCATTGAGAAGCCTAAAGCTCAATAGAAGCTGACCGCTCCTATTAGTCTACAGCAGAGGATACAATTTCCTGAAAACTTAGGTGAGATTGGACATGCCATACTTACCAGAAAGGTGTGCCTATAAATGTATCTCTTTTGGCCTTGGGGTCATTAGTTTTGGCAGACACACCGAAGTCAGCTGAAAATGTGAAGAAGATACATGTACAATGAGACATAGGTTATAAGCCACCATATGGCGTGTGGGGGTGCATCCTCCTAATCTTGGTAAGGATATGCCAAATTGATACTTCAGTTGTCATTCCATTCAAAATCATTTGTGACCCGCTCCAGCAAAAGTAGGCACTTGTCACAACAGAGGAAAGGGTTAACGGCCTTACAATACAATAGCTGAAATGTACGTCTTGCAGGTTGACAACAGTAGTGGACAGCAGTGATAATAGTTGAGTAAACTGATGACCAGTGATGATCACCTGCGACAAGCACCTGCTTTTGCCGAAGCGGGTCACATTTGTTAAGCAGTCCATAGTAGCTGACAACTCTTCCTTGAAAACTGCCGCTTGCACGACTAGGTACTCTTGTTTTAAACGCCCTGCATGAGCCCTACTTACCTAATTTAACTGTCCCATCCATAGTAAGTAGTACATTCCCGGCTTTCAAATCTCGATGGATCACCCCACTCTTGTGGAGGAACTCTAGAGCATCACACATTCCCCGACAGACACATTTAATCTGGGGTTCCGTCAGTGGTTTCTCTAGTTCCATCATGATGCTATCGAGGGCGCCACCTCCACAGAACTCAATATAAATCTGCAAAAAGAAAGGAATGTAATTTAACAGATGAGACATTCTCGCCAACCTGTTCATTTCTCAATTTATTTGGAAAGTTTGCAGCACAACAGAAGTGACAGTTTACTCAACTATTAGTGACGTTTCGCAAGCGCCTGGTTAGGCCCTACGACAACGTTTATCTATTGTTTGGGTATACCCAAACAATAGATAAACGTCGTTGTAGGGCCTAACCGGGCGCTTGCAAAACCTCCCTATTATCACTGCTGTCCACTACTATTGTCAACCTGCAGAGACGTACATTTCAGCTGTTGTGTTGTGAGGCACATACTTATTGCTCGATCGGGCCACATATGATAGATGCTGTCCTTCTGGTAGAGGTGTCCATTAAGTGAGCCTCTTCTGTATTGGCTTCTGTTCTAATGGGTACGTACACAAAGCATTTTCTGTAAAGTTATCATGTTTTGCACCACACTAAACAGAACAAAGAGGCTGAGAGCTTGTCCAATGGCATCTTCAATAATCGAAGGCCGATCTGCTCACCACTTCGTTACATCGCACATCACCCTTCAAGAAATAGACCGGTCCATGGCATATCCGCTGCCTCTTGAAGAGGAGGCCAATCAGAACCAGCGTTGTAAAATTTCCTTGTGGTACAAATAGTGGTAGCCGAAGACCCGATATAAAGTGCATTCTGATTGGTCGACCGGTCAAGTTGGCATCGTGCCAAGATACGCCGCGGACCGGTCTATTACTCGGAGGGTGATGTGCGATGTAACGCAGTGGTGAGCAGATCGCCCTTCGATTATCAAAGATGGCCCAATGGCGGAGCAGGTGTACTTGTAAGAAAACTGAAGATGAGTGTTGAAATTATAGTCGGGAATTGCTGTCCATAGTAATGTTTACCAATGGCCAACGGAAGTGCATTCTTACCCAGAGTGTCTCACTATAGAAGAAAGCCTCATAAAGACCGACCACATTCTTACCCAGAGTGTCTCACTATAGAAGAAAGCCTCATAAAGACCGACCACATTCTTACCCAGAGTGTCTCACTATAGAAGAAAGCCTCATAAAGACCGACCACATTCTTGTGCTTGATCTCGGAGAGGATGTCAATTTCAACCATGTAATCTTCAAGTTCTTCTTCATCTTTGATTTCAACCTGCTTCAAGGCAGCGAAAACACCAGTCTCCTTATTCTTGGTCTGAAATGATAAGATCAGAAAAATTCATTAGTCGTTTGATATCAGTTTTAAGAAATAATCTGACGAAGTGTAAGACCAGCACTAAGTTTGGTGGGTCTCGAACTGGAAAGCCTCAGTTGCGTTTGCCAACTCATCCAAAACAATACGTAAGAAAGAAGTTGGGACTAGTCATGCTAGTGGAGCGGTTCCCTGCAGTTTCCACCAGCATATCCATCAACCATTCCTACTGGCCAAAACAGCTCTACAGGCCATGAGCTGACAGGCAGTCCCGTAATGAACAGAGGCCTGTGAAAGCCTAAGGCCAGGGTGGAAACCAAGTTAGGTAGGGCCTCCACTGAGAGAAAGGCCAAGCACGTTCTCCTGGGGAAGGATTCTGTTGTCCAGATCCAGAAGGTAACCTGCTGATTTACATGTATCCAAGATTTCCCATTGCCCAGCTGACTTTGACAGGTGCCCACAGATTAATCATGAGTATAAAGAATGTTTAGGCCGTGCGTAATTAATTCTATGTTTCGGGTCCCGCGTGCGCACCTATTTCTGACTGTTGTCTGCTAATAGAAATGCATTGCGCATCCATTTTCCGAGATTCTCAAGATTCCCAACACAACTATCGGTAAAAAAATAGGCCCAATAAGTTTTAAAATACCTCCTGAGAAAGCTAGTTCCTACATCCTTGGTCACAAAACCAGGATGCTGACAGATTAAAACAAAGTTCCAACAGGTAGAGCTCTTGTTTCATGGTCAGGATGCCTCAATTTTTCATCTTAAATCCATTCAAAATCCCCCCAGGATATCAATCTGTGTCACATGTACTGTATTGATTCGTGTTTCAGCCCGTGTTAAAAATGCAGTTTGTGTTGTGTTTGGAGCGCGCGCGCACCAATTTTAGGTGACAGTGGGACACGAAACATAGAATTAATTACGCATGGCCTTATAGACAAATCTCAAATTTGCAGATACATGTATCGTGCACTTTTGCTGAGATCTCAACCAGAACCTTGATCTGAAACCAGGTGACGTGATGTAATCTATGATAAACAGCTACGGTCGACTTTGACACAATGTCATCGAAGTCACTGTCGTGGGGTTGTCTGCGTCATGACATTCAGTTTCAGACAGAGGTTATGGTTGAGATTTCAGCGGAAGTGTGCAGATCTTTGTCGTTTACGTCAATTTGAGATTGGTCTATTGCCTCTAGCTTCTCAAACTTTTCTAAACGGTTAGCTATCAAAGGAAGTAAGTAAGTTTGGTTCGACAGATTCTCCACTGCCGTACAGTATACTATGTACAATATAATTCTCCCAGAGGCCCTCATGAAGTGATGGGATTGAGTTCTCTTGCAGATCCAATCAGAACATCACATTTTTGCTTTTGTTGAAGACAGAGGCAGGAAAAGCTTCCATGTTTCACACGTGAATATTGGGCTAAAACAATATTGACAAAGCAAACAATCCTCCTCTACGTTCGAGTTGACATTATTAGCTCAGGTAGACAGAAATAATACGATTCATAGCGAATTTTTGCTTTTTCACACCCTGAAGGTACCGGTACGAGGTTAGCTTTTTAGTCAGGCATGTCTGGACTGAATGTGGACACAATGAGCAAATACTGATGTGAAATATACTCGTAATTTTTGCTGCTTGGGTTGACAAGAAAAATCTGCAGTTCTGCAATCTAATGTTTTACATTAAATACCTGGTCTGATAGAAAATCACCAGTACTTTAGATTAGAAAATTTATCATGATGGAATGAGATAACGAGTGAACAACACCCAAGTCCAATCTCCTGATATCAAAGGCCTACAACCAGACACACGGTATATAGCATAGGCCTATATTATGTGTAGTGCCATAAAGGATTCATTTATGCCAATGGTACATGTACTATACTTGCTATTCATTCCTGATGAGAGGCCTATGTAGAATTCCATTCTTTTATCATTTTTTTGTCTGTCGGGTTTTGTGTTGCCTTTTGTTTGGTTTCATAATGTACCCATTTCACTTACAACAAATGGGGTCAAAGTACATGTAGGGCCATATCCATTTCACTAATACAAATGGGGTCAAAATAGTGACACACGATCAGTATTTCCTGCACAGACAGCCCCTCCCCACTGCCACCGCCACCGCCACCCCCACGCCCACCTCCATCTTCGCACAAAATTGATCCGACGAATATAGAAATCTAAACTGAACATGCTTTGCTAGCCTGTCCAACAATGACAACCTTGGCTTTTCACTTCATCAGCATAGAGAGCACAGAATCACAGTTAAGTAGCATTACCTTGTAGACTTTCCCAAATGCTCCATCACCGAGTTCACCGGTAATATCCCATATCTCTGACGGATCCCGGTCTCGCCGAATGTTGCTGTACGTTTTCTTCTTTTTATCCGTGTCTCCAATTTTGAACAACTTTTTGATATTACTCAGAAACGACATGGTTGAAGTTTATGACGAACTCAACAAATCAAGAATAAGTTTTTGGCGCTAGGTTCAGAGGCCTAGGCCTATAGTTCCACGGTCCTCACTTGGTAGGCACACAGTCACTGCTTCAGTCACACTCACTGACCATTGATAATCTCACTACATGGTCGGCACTGCACAAAAGAAAAGAATGTAAATGCACAAGGATACAACAAGTGCAGCAAATAATTATGTGGGCCTAAGCGTGTGAACTATTACCAAGAACGAACTATTACATGTACCAAGGGACAAAAAATGCAAGAATAAGCCTATTAGTTCATATTGAGGATTCGCTGCAACATTTGGAAGCAAATTGATATTGACAGTACCATTTTTTAACAAAAACCCTAAGTGACACGGCCATGGGGTTCGTTCTTGGATGTAGTTCGCATGAAAAGAACCCATCCCAAAATCACATGACAATATTGACATTGTAAAAATATTGTAGGCACTGAAGGTGAAAAGGGAAGAAGAAAGTGAAGTCGGCCATCGTTCGCATTTGCACACCACCACAAAGTAGGCCTAGCCTAGGCAGGCCTCGGAGTGTAAACAATTCAGGGCACATAGGCCTACGGTAGCTACGTCAGCTTGGCCTAGCGGAACGAGTTTAGAATCCCCGATCAGTGCCCAAAAAAAGGTCATCGATTGACGGAATAAGCCGCATTGTACAATAGGATTTCCATTGTGTGCTATGGAGTAACGTCACTTCCGATCGGGGATTCTAAACTTTAGCCGGCCTAGCCCTTGTACAACATGCATTGGCCGAGGTAGAGCTCTAGTAGGCCTACACCTGATACACTATGTGTGGCTGTACTCTCTCATGCATGCGCTGAAGAACCTCAAACACAGTCACTATCCACAACTTTGATGACGGAATTTTTGTTATTTTGAAACGGCTGAGGTAAAAAGACACTGTACATTCAGATGCACTCATTAGTTCTTCGTCTCTTGGTTGATTAAACCATCATTTTCCCGAGTAGTACGTGATATCTAGCAGCTTTTTGTCACTTTTTTTCAGGAACTCCCAAGTTTCTGCCAACTATCGGCCATCTTGTTTCTCACCACGCCTGCCCAGTGCGAGTTTGTGACGTCATTTGTCATACTTTACTTCCGGGTATCCCCGGGATTCCCCTAAATGGGCGTCGCCCAATCTACTGCACAGGGTGGTCCAGAAAACGACGGCATAGGCCCAATTCGTTACCTTAATACCTAAATCACCGAAGTTCTGGGTGGAATTAGGTTTAGATTTTAAAAAAAATTATTTTAGATTCAGTGTGGAGAGTGAAATTAAACCTTTTTGATTGTGTTTTCGGCAGTATTTTGGCGTATTCCGGCGTATTTCGGTGTATTCCGGTCTTCTTATGAACCGGGCTAGGCCCCTAGCATTTAATGTGACTCAATCATAGGTTCTCGAAATTTGGTTAATTTCTGTTGCCATTTCTATCATACGGAAACGTATTAGGGCCAAATACGAACGAGAAAAAAAAATATTTATCACGTTTGTACGTGATACTATCACGTTTGTACGTGATAGTTTCCGTTATCATGTTCGTACGTGATAACTTTACGTACATACGAGATAATTATCACGTTTGTACGAGATAGTCATTGCGTTTGTACGTGGCAACTTTCACGTTTGTACGTGATATCTATCACGTTTGTACGTGATAACTACGGTATCACGTTTGTACGAGATAATTATCACGTTTGTACGAGATAGTCATTGCGTTTTTTTACGAGCATAAGTCTCATGGTAACTTTCACGTTTGTACGTGATATCTATCACGTTTGTACGTGATCAGTGTTCTCCAACTCCTATACCGCGGGTACACAGCGCCACACCAAATTTTCTTGCCGCCAACCTAAACGCCGAACGGACTGTTCCCGCCACACCAAAAAAGTCTGCCGCCACAGAAAAAAACTGCCCGCCACGGCTGACGAAAGTTACGCTGAAGCAACCATATCGCACACAAAGTCAATATTTGTAATCATGCATCATGCTAACCACAGGCCTAAACCACAAACACCACACTCGAGAACGACTTGTCGGCATCATCCTTTGATCTTCCCATGATCTGACAGTGGCCTGGGACCGTCAGTAGTCAAATGTCATTCAAACATCATGTTTGATTGACACTCAGCCAGAGACAGGTAGCTATGGCAATAGCCAATCAGGAGTCAGGGGCCTAAGTTACAGGTTGATTGACGTCTGTCTCTCAGTTGAAAACTTCTGATTCTCACACCCCTTTCTAATTTCATTGGATGAACAAGAAACGTTGCTGGCACTGTTTAGGATTCACCAGGAATATTTTGTTCAAACTACAGTGACAGCTGATGTTGCAGAAGATGATGCCTGGCTCTTCTTCACAAAGGAAGGGAGGAAGATGGCCCTATCCTTGATTTCAGTCCTAATAAGTCACTGCGTGAACCATGCAGGGTGCCATGACCAAAACTACTGCACCTGAGCAGTACTACGGCCTGACCGTGTGCTCTTGTTTTGACTGGAGGCTGACCACGTGGCTTTGTTGTGTCTGGTTTGGGACCGTTCCCATTTCAAATGTCGGATAATACAGGTCCCTGTTACATGCAGTCTTTGCATCATCAGAACGCAGGAAATCGCATCTCAGCCCACCTACGCAAAAAAATTTCCGGGGGAGGCCCCCCAGACCCCCCGCCGGAGCCCGGATACCGCCACACCAATTGTCTCAGAAGTTGGAGAACACTGCGTGATAACTATCACGTTTGTACGAGATAATTATCACGTTTGTACGAGATAGTCATTGCGTTTGTACGTGCTAACTTTCACGTTTGTACGAGATAATTATCACGTTTGTACGTGATAACTATCACGTTTGTACGTGATAACTATCACGTTTGTACGTGATAATAGGGAGTTTTCGCAAATCTGACGAAATAAAGTACGAAATACGAACTTGGACGTCATATCCATGACGTAATGTTTTTCAGGAAATGGTTCGTACCACAAATGTCCCTCCTGCCAGTGCGTCTTTTAGCATGTCATGTAGGATCGAAAGAGTTGTGGCGCATCTTGAATTTTTAAATTTCGAATTCGTATCAACGAAGTGGAAACGAAAGATAAATTTCAAAGTTTAATATACACCGTACCTCTGTCGTTCTAACGTCATACGCTAAAAGACGCTCGTGCAGCAGGCGATATTTGTGGTACCAGCCATTTCCTGAAATACATTACGTCATAGGCATGACGTCCAATTTCGTATTTCGTACTTCGTTTTTCGTCAGATTTGCGAAAACTCCCTAATAATCACGTTTGTACGAGATAGTCATTGCGTTTTTTTACGAGCATAAGTCTCATGTTCGCGTAGCACGTTTTTCCGAACATGGCGCCTCTTAAGCAGAAAGTTGCGTTCTATTTCCACCTGGGGTTACTGTATTCAGATATTCTTGAATGCTTAGCGCATATGGACGGAATTATGCTAAGCACGAGGAGTCTGAAACGTATCCTCTCGGGCCTCCGCCTCGGCCGTCGTAAGTACAAGTCGGATTTATTGGATGTCGCCCTTTTCTTAATGAGGGAAGTTCAGGAGTATGGGCGGTTAAACCCGCATTTTTAAGACGTTGGCAAAACAAGACGTTGACACACTTTTCAAAGACATAGAGTTCAAAAATAAGACATTGAGTGGCACCTTTCAAAGACGTTCACACGTTTCAAAGACGTAGTTCCAAAATAAGACGTTGGGTGGCGCTTTAGAAGACGCAATTCAAAGACGCTCATACTGTTCAAAGACATAACGGTAGTACAAAAATAAGACATTGAGTGGCGCCTTTCAAAGACGTTCACACTTTTCAAAGACGTAGTTCAAAAATAAGACGTTTGTGGCGCTCATTACAACCTCAGTCTCGCGCAAGTCCATATAAAATTACATGTCTCCCGTGTTTTGAGGCCATGTAAATGAAATAGTTGGTTAACATCTTTCCAATCTCAATTATTGACGAGGGTGGGAGTGTTTTTAAAAAATGTTTTATTGAGTTTGAGGATGCAAGTACCATGGTAACCATCTTGATGAGGCCGAAATTTGATTGGATGTTGGTGCGTGGTGATGTTCCATCATGCCTAGCACGAAAATGAAGATAAAAAGTGCGTGCTTGCCAAGATAGAGAGCGGGCGTTGAGGACCCCTAGTTGCAGGGTGCAGAAAGGAAGGATCACTTACAAGAAGAAATGTAGACGGTGGCGCCCCCGCAGGAATAGTTACTTTTCACAATAGATTCCAATTATCGGACGGAATATCTATTTTCGGACGGACGCATATTCTGAGCTTGTGTACACCACTGATCATGTAACACGAAAAAAATTTTTAAGTACTGTAGGTCAAAGATAAAAAAATAGAATCTTAATTCTTTAATATCTCTACAACGGTAAGTCGTATGATTCTGGGACCCACTTCTTGGTATCCTTGACCCACGTATACCTTAAGTTTAGGTTTTGGTTAAGATCGGAGAGGGTCAAAGTTTTCGGATTTTTTCGGATTTGGAATTTTTTTAAAATGACTGGACATCACCACGCACCAACATCCAATCAAATTCGGCCTCATCACGATGGTTACCATGGTAACTTGCATCCTCAAACTCAATAAAACATTTTTTAAAAACCTCCCACCCTCGTCAATAATTGAGAGTGGAAGGATGTTAACCAACTATTTCATTTACATGGCCTTAAAATACGAGGTCTTTAAAAGGCGCCACCCAACGTCTTATTTTTGCACTACGTCTTTGAAACGTGTGAACGTCTTTGAAAGGTGCTACTCAATGTCTTATTTTTGAACTACCGTTATGTCCTTGAAAAGTATGAACGTCTTTGAATTGCGAGGTCTTTAAAGCGCCACCCAACGTCTTATTTTTTAACTACGTCTTTGAAACGTGTGAACGTCTTTGAAAGGTGCCACTCAATGTCTTATTTTTGAACTCTATGTCTTTGAAAAGTGTCTCAACGTCTTGTTTTGCCAACGTCTTAAAAATGCGGGTTTAACCGCCCATACAGGAGGCCGGTCAGCTTCACGGTTACAAACTTATGCACTTGAAATGTATCCAGAACAGGTTCGTCGTGACGCAGAACGATGTAAGATATCTGTTACATGTCATCGATCCTGTCGGTGGCACTCAGAAGAAATAGGCTTAGACGTCGGCGGTATCGCAGTCAGGGACCAGACTTTATGTGGCATATATACATGTAGGCCTATCGACATCCTGGAACTCCACGTGTATTGGCTACGTCATAAAGACTACGAGCGTAGTCGGAGGGCGGAGCGATATCACAACACTTGGTAGCCAAGATGATATATCGATAGCTATGACAAACTCAAACCTTATGGGATATGCATCAACGGCTGTGTTGATGGCTTCTCGAGGATGATTGTTTGGCTCGAAGCTAACTCGACAAACAGTGACCCGGCCGTTATAGCTGGGTACTTCCTCAGCCGTTCAAGCCCGCAGTGGGTGCCCTAAACGTGTAAGAATGGACAGGGGCACAGAGAACGGACATGTGGCTAACATGCAGAAGTTTCTCAGATATGACCACCCAGACGAATTTGCTAGACGTAGTGTTATATACGGATCCAGCAACCACAACCAACGAATAGAGAGCTGGTGGGCGTTTAATCGAAAACAGAATGCGCAATTTTGGATGAATGTCTTTGAGCAACTCAAGAGCAACGGCGAGTTTACAGGCGAAGACTTGGACAAGAATTTAATCCAGTTCTGCTTCATGCAGTTAATTCAGGTGGATTATCGATTCTTTCAGGATAAAAGTAACGTTTGTCTCGAACCCTTTTTCAATCAAAAGTCGGCCGAGGGGGCATTCGCTGAAAAGATTCCTATTCTTTGTTTACCGGTGTACCTACCTCATGAAATTATACAATTGCGGGGTCCGTTTGTTTCAATTAGGGTTATTCCCGGTCCCTCGACGGACTTTCGCAGGATCCTGTGAACGTTATAAATTTCGGCATAGTTACTGCAAAGTATCACTTCAACTTTTCTTAAATTGCTAATTTACTTCTCTGTCTTGACACTTTCAGGATGATCTTGACGAACTTGCTCACCTTTGGAACTGTCACAGGATTCGCTCAGACAGGAACCGGATGGCACCCGGTGGGAAGCCTGTGATGATGTACAACCTCCCGTATCTCTTTGGTTCCCAGGAGCAGCTTTGTATGGTTACTGATGCACAGATTGATCTCTGTCTGCAGGAATCCAGACGTAAAAAATCATGCCCTTGTGATCCAACGGTATTTGACCTCTGCTGCTTGCTGATGGCAGAGATCGGAATGTCTACTCGACCATGTTCTGCTACTGAAGCCACTGAACTTTACAGATATCTAAGGGATAGCATAAATACCAATTTGTAACCACAGGGGCGATTTCAGGTGAAGGACTCAAAAGAAATGTCGACGAGTTAAGCAGGGTTCATTNCCAGTGAGTGGTGAGATTTTGTAACGTTACAAAATCTCTCCAGTGGTGAGATTTTGTAACGTTACAAAATCTCTCCAGTGGGTGGTTAAGTTAAAAAGAGTGCAGGCACGCGCCCCCTTGGAGGAAGTTGACCAAATTTGCAGTGAACCATCGTCAATGTCTCCTCCATATTTCCACTGAACCGTTTGCCGATATCTCCAAAGGTTCAAGAGTTATTGCCGTTTAGGCCCTCTTCCCTTTTCACCAGGGAGTGGAGATAAATTGTAACTTAGGTTTGTTACAAAAAATGAAGAATGATATACCTACAAAATGACACCAATTGTCTCCTGTTGTCTTGATCAGAACAGCGCGGCAGATGGCCTGGAAACTTTGGTTACCTCCTATCCTCAGCCTAGTTTCACTTAGCCTAGTTCGCACCATCCTGCATTCAATTGAACATCACGGCAAATTACGACAGAAATTACGAATGCACTCGGCCTACCCCTGAACCTTGTCGAACTTTCTCTGAGAGAATCTAGTATGGTGATAATTTGTAACACATGAAAGTTACTGTAGATCACAAGACAGAAATCGACAAACAAGCTTGGACATCATCATACAAATGTATGATGATGTTTTGAACAAATGTATGACCGTGTAGACGAGCCTTAAGGGTGACCTAGAATGCCGTGATACCCAACCGATAGGACTTAAAATGTCATGGTCTCGATGGTAGGCCTAGTCATAAACAAGGAAGAAAAGATGCTGACTAGATCAACATAGTCAATGAAGACTTTATTGTTGTACCACATGGTCATGTTCTTTGTACCTCATTTTCTTTAGTGAAATGATAGTAGCCTAAATTACCGGTATCAAAACGTGTTCTGCTTCCCAACAAAGATCTTCTGCAAAGTCACTTCACCGTCTACACTGACGGACAAAAGTCGAAAATGGTCAACACAATGCTTCACTACGACAATGGCCCCTGGGCAAGAGTCACGTCAAACCGTTAACTAAAGATGCAAAATATTACATTGGGAGAATAGTAGCCAATAAATTTTGATATAGACAGCATGTTTGGTGACCAATTTCAACTTTTGTCGTTCAGTGCAATATGAAGGTCTTGTCCTTCAACACGACCGCATGAGTGATCACGAAGAATCAACATGCTCAAGCCTATTGTCATGATTGCTGTCAGCAACATGTAAGGAAATGGTGCATAGTACATGTAGTATTCGTATGCCCTGGTGACCAGGGCGCATCTTGCAATGCATACTGGAATTCACCACTTGAGAGGGAAGACTTGAACCACAATGAAACCCACGCATACATAGAATTTTATAAAAACGTTTTAAGGTGCAGCACGCACCACATGGGTATAAATTTCTGATGACTGCGTAAAAAAAGTTCACATGGGTGACCGCCCGATCGTTAATTACCGGCGGTACTCCTAGTTTTGTCCCGAGCGTCTTATTGCGGCGCACGAAGTTCCAATTACCACACTGCTGATTGGCATGAACGATACGTTACTCAACTCGTACAGTTTAGCTGGAATACCATCACTGTAAAGTCATAAAACCGAAAATTCACCTGCTGGATGAACACTCACTGTTAATTACCATTAGGCCCTATGTTTAAAAGCAGTTCGCAGTCCGCAGCTCGGCTAAATTACCAGATCAGAAGTCAGTGAAATACAAATTCACCTGTATCAACTTCCGCTGTTAGTTACAACAAAATTTCGTTGCCGTGCTCAACTCTTTTGGCCAAAATTACTCCGAAACCCTCGAAGGCTTCATTCAAAATTCAAATGTGAATTGACAATAACTTGTATATGTTGAACCGCTAATTTGAACTTCAATATTCAAGTCGGACAATTTCACACGTTTTGGTCGCTTTCAAATTACTGATGTTCGAGCACTTTAATAATGCCCTGTTTCAGTTCCTGATCTTGCCAAAGGTGCAATAAGCCTTAAACGGTATCAAAAACGAAGCATTCTTCAGTCGCCAAGATAGAGCTCATCTCACTTCTGAATTCAGAATAACTCATATATGTCGATGGCAGTTCAAGCGATGGCCCGCAAGTGTGACATATTGGCCGTCTGGCCGCGCCTTCCAGCTTGGTGAAAGTGACCGATATTTCATCGACACACACACACTCGGCGCCAGTAAGAAAGCGCAAAAGCCTTGGGAGTAACATACTTCCTTCTTGTGCCCGTACAAACTGTTTTAAGAAGCCGAAACTTCGACTTTCGCTGGGGTTGGATGGTCGAGCGTGTAGTAGGCTGATCACTTTCTCCACTGAACATTTTCTCTCGCTGTAAAGACGGGCGATAGCCCTAATATCTCGGAGTCGTGTTCTGAGGATCTCGCTTGCCGTTTCGGACATTTTATCCATTGCATATCGTGATCTCTGGATCAATTCCTTGTGGGCGATGTTGATCACTGTTTCCCTCACCAAGTCGGGAGTTGTGGGTATTGACGAATATCCAAAGCGGTCCAAAATGTCGATAAAGTATTCCCGACTTCCCTCGTCGAGTCCGCCTACCATCGCTTTTTCGAAGATTTTCCGGTCAGTACTTCCAAGGTACGACATGAAGGAATCGACCAGAGTGTGACGGGGGCAACTGTGCTCCCCATGAATGAGAGAGACAGTGAAAGCTTCCGCCAACTGCAGAGGGAAATAGCCTTGGTCCAAGAAACCTTTGACCAATATACGGCCGACAGCTTTCCACTCCTCCTCTTGCCAGTCGGCGCGCAATGCAGGAACCCTGCTGTCTTCACCTTCAGAAGACCGGAGGAAAAGTTCGCTCCAGAAAGCGCTGTAAGCCTCCCTGGCCAAGCCGTTTATGTCACATCCTTTCTCATCAACGAATGAAAATTTTATTCTTGCCTCAATAATGTCAGGACATTTGAAGTTTGATATCATTTCCTGCAGAAGCTGTGCTCTATGGATAAGCAGGTTAGTTGCGTTAGGAGCAGCAGATGCAGCCTGTCTTCCGGAGTTCAGCCCAGTTGTTCTCCTGACCACGTTGACGACAGGCAAAATTGTTGGCAGTTCACAAGGAGACACACGCCGAATTGGACTTGCATGGGCCAGGTCTTCGTAGGTTGTACTTTCCTGAGATGTGGCAGCACAGGTGCGTTCCTCATCTTGGTACATCATCCTCGCTGAGCCAGCTGCGGCAGGGCACGTCCGCTTTGAACCAGCTGCGTTAGGGGTAGATGTTTCGACTGCGGGGGATGACGTTTGAGGTGGATTGGGAGTTGTTGTAATTTCTACAGTTCCTCCCAAGTCAAATACGCCACCGTCAAGGGTTAGGTCTGGAAGTGTGTCGTCCCAAGTACTACATCCTGCGATCACCTCATCATAGGGCACCGGTAATACACCAAACTGAACAACACCTGAATCATCCTCGTTGTAACATCCACCCGTTTCATTGTCAATACCAGTTTGGTCACCGCCTTTGGATATTTTCAGTTTTGTTCCCAAATAGAACCGCACTCTCCCCGCCAACTTCGCGACTTCGTAAATTTCCCCCACAGTAACACCGCGTGGCATTGGTGTCTCCTTGAAGTCAAGGATATCGCAATCAACTTCTTCTAGGGTGCAGTTCTTCGCAACACCTTGTGGGAAGAATAGATTTTTTGCTGTCAACATCAATTCGTTTCTGCCGGCGGACTTCTGAACGTCTAGCTTTCGAGTCCCACCTCCGCGACGTTCTCGTACCTGCTTGCCATTGTGAATCCATCCAAGATCTATCCTTCGCGTGGTTTTCGATGCAATTCGGTTGCCAAGCATCGATCGTGTCTTACTTTTTCCTTTGGCTTTGCCACACCATGGTTTTTTTCGCTGAAGTTCATCATCATCATCGTCACTATTAGATTCTTCAAACTTGCCCTTGGCAAGCTTCATTCTCGTTCTAAGTTTGTCGAAGAGTGTTTTTTTCTCGGCGTAACAGTGATCGGACATATTGTCTTCACCCACTTTCTCCTGACAAAATCGCCTGACGGCTAATCGATCCCCCAGGATTGGGAGATACTTCGACAGTTGCTGATCGGTCAGTTCGAGAATGTTTTTCTCGTTGATCTGAAAAGATGACGTTAAACATCTTCGTCATGTTTTTTAAACTTAAAGTTTAAGTAAGAGACAGTGTTGTACCAAGGTGTGATAGAATCTAATTCCCCGTCTTTCTGATGTCCCCGGCTGCGTTCTTTGTCACAGGAATAAGGGTAATCCATAGGCGAAAATGTATTGTTGGGGAACACCACATATCCGGGGACAGAAGTTTCTATTACACCGGTACATGACAACCTGTGCATAAAGATCATTGCGGTTTCATTTATGAGAGTGACCAGGGACTGAGCGAGAGTAGGCCATACGACTTGAAAATAGCACAGCTGGCCAAAATCTCGAGGGTCTAGGGGCCTTGTGATGAAGCTCTTCACGGTGACGCATGATGCCATATGCATGTACCACACTGGTGACCATATGAATAAAGTAAGGTTATGATGCTAAATCCGCCGATTTGTTCAGGATCACCCGTCTGCCACGAATCTGTGAATCTTGGTCGGTCAGGATGTGCTTACCTTGTCATCCCCCATCAGCTGTAAAGCGGCATCTCCAGCAATTTTGCCAATTCTGGCCCGCAAGAACTCGCCAAGCGTCGCCATATTCATGATAGTCTGGCAGTCTCGTACAAACGTAATAATTATCATGTACAAACGTGATAATTATCACGTACAAACGTGATAATTATCACGTACAAACTTGATAGTATCACGTGCAAACGTGATAATTATCACGTACAAACGTGATAATTATCACGTACAAACGTGATAATTATCACGTACAAACGTGATAGTATCACGTACAAACGTGATAATTATCTCGTAGAAACGTGATAATTATCTCGTACAAACGTAATAGTATCACGTACAAACGTGATAATTATCTCGTACAAATGTGATAATTATCACGTACAAACGTAATAATTATCACGTACCGGTACAAACGTGATAGTATCACGTACAAACGTGATAATTATCACGTACAAACGTGATAATTATCAGGTACAAACGTAATAATTATCGCGTACAAACGTGACGATCATCTCGTACGAACATGAAAGTTACCACGTACAAACGCAATGACTATCTCGTACAAACGTGATAATTATCTCGTAAAAACGTGATAGTTATCACGTACAAACGTGAAAGTTACCACGTACAAACGCAATGACTATCTCGTACAAACGTGATTTGTGATAATTATCACGTACAAACGTGATAGTATCACGTACAAACGTGATAATTATCTCGTAGAAACGTGATAATTATCTCGTACAAACGTGATAGTATCACAAACGTGATAATTATCTCGTACAAACGTGATAATTATCAGGTACAAACGTAATAATTATCGCGTACAAACGTGATGATCATCTCGTACGAACGTGAAAGTTACCACGTACAAACGCAATGACTATCTCGTACAAACGTGATAATTATCTCGTAAAAACGTGATAGTTATCACGTACAAACGTGAAAGTTACCACGTACAAACGCAATGACTATCTCGTACAAACGTGATTATTATCTCGTATGTACACTCATGGAAAAAAGTAAATGGACAGCAGTTTTTCTTGAATATCTCCAAACCATTGCGATGTAAGAGACTGAGCCTAACATATGTGATAGCAAATTTTCCTGGCTATCTGACGATGTTGAAGTCCAGAAAATCCGGTTAAATCCACCTTTGATAGAAGGAATTTTGTAAAGTCATGTTTTTGGCTACTTTTTTATTTGCAGGTTTTCACTGAAAATTTTTATAGGAGTGTGTTCCTCTCATCAAGAACTTTCGTATCATATCTTAAAATTTCAATTATTTTAATTAGAAAGGTTGTTTTTAACCACTTTTATCAAAATTATTCGGCACATGCCAGACACACCTTTGACACAATCCCTTGCTGTCATTGTCCTGTTGAGTAGATCAGAATAAATGGGGTTTCAATAGCTTTTTGTGTGTTGACGTGTGCGTGTGGTTATAGGCCTGCAATCAGTTGATAGAAAAATCACCACACAATTCAAATAATGTGAAATTGAATTTAGATCAATAAACTTTACAGTTGGTCAACCACCAGTCATGCCAGTCCCCAATGGAGTATCACAAGTGGACCGTATTAAAAATTGACCCTATTTAGGAAATTGACCGTCTGACCACTACCTTCCATGACTTGGTTTTGCTCATTTATTGTGAAGTAGAAATGACAACACAACTTATAATAGGCTGGAGAGGGCCTTTTCAAAGGTGTGTCTGGCCTGTTCAGAATAATTTCGATAAAAGTGCTTAAAAATCACGTTTCTAATTAAAATAATTGGAAATTGAAGATGTGATATGAAAGCTCTCGATGAGAGGAACACGCTCCTATAAAAATTTCCAGTGAAAACCTGCAAATAAAAAAGTAGCCAAAAACATGACTTTAGAAAAGTCCTTCTCTCAAAGGTGGATTTCACCGGATTTTCCGAACCTTGATATCATCAGATAGCCAGCAAAATTTGCTATCACATATGTTAGGCTCAGTCTCCTACATCGCAATGGTTTGGAGATATTCAAGAAAAACTGCTGTCCATTTACTTTTTTCCATGAGTGTACGTAAAGTTATCACGTACGAACATGATAACGGAAACTATCACGTACAAACGTGATAGTATCACGTACAAACGTGATTATTATCTCGTATGTACGTAAAGTTATCACGTACGAACATGATAACGGAAACTATCACGTACAAACGTGATAGTATCACGTACAAACGTGATAATTATCACGTACAAACGTGATAATTATCAGGTACAAACGTAATAATTATCGCGTACAAACGTGATAATTATCTCGTATGAACGTAAAGTTATCACGTACGAACGTGATAACGGAAACTATCACGTACAAACGTGATAGTATCACGTACAAACGTGATAAATATTTTTTTTCTGGTTCATGTTTGGCCCTAATACGTTTCCGTAGCAACGAAATCGCCAGACATTTGGAAGAGGGCATCAGAAACGGTTCCCTCGACATAGTGAGCATCCTGGAACTCCACGTGTATTGGCTACGTCATAAAGACTACGCCACTACCCCTGGAAGCTTTCGCATGAATTTCTGTATTTGACCCACATCGGGAAATCAATGTACCAATCAGAGCCCGCCTGAGATTTGCCCGTTAACCTCGCCTTCAGTTTTTGGCATGATACCAACTAAACTCTTCAGTAGGACAATCTACTTGCGTAGCAACTGGGAACGAGGTAACAGAAAACAACATGGCGAATGCTACAGAATGACAGCGAGCGATTCGCGATTTCAAGGCCTAATTTTCCGGATTCAAAGCTTGAATCCGCTGCAACGACAGGCAAGGAATACTTTTATTGATGGAAACAATATGTACTCGTGTGTACAAAAATGGGAAGCAGCAAGTGAATGGTACCAGTCGGCGCTAATATTGTCAGCCCACGTGTACCGGGTAGGTACTTGCCAAGCCGTGAATTTCATTAGCTCTTCCATCGATCAGTCGTACGGGGGATTTCCTGGTATAGGGGATTTCTTCCAGTTAATGGTTAAAAATAAGGCTAAGTAGCAATTCCGAAATGATAAGAAAGTCAATAAACACTATAAAATGACATATCTATTTGAAATAAACGGACTAAATGTGGAAGTACCAAATGCATATTTGAACGGAGGGGTGGTAACAGAACAGCCTGTGAAATACAGGTGACGACTGCGAAAGATGCCAAGGGTTTGTGCGAGCGTAGTCGGAGGGCGGAGCGATGTCACAACCCTTTGGTAGCAAAGATGCATAGTGGGCCGAGTAGGGGAGGTAGAACCTCCACACTTAGTCATGCCGTTGGTCATGGTGAAGGGTACTCGGAAAGACAGATTATATCATGAGGAGCGGTTGCTCAACCTTTTCATGAAACACTCGCCGTTTTCTCTAGAAGGTTTGTCGATTATTCCTGGATTGTTACAGGCTGTTGGCGATTTGGTTGCATCCTCGGACGAAAAATCAGCATACCTAGGTATTTCCCTAACGGAGGATTCCAGATCTTATTTCGGCCTGGAGTTTGGTGGATGGTACCTTCAATACTGTGTGCTACCATTTGGCTGGGCAGAGAGCCCTTTCGTGTACCGAAAAACGGGCATGCAGGTTACCAGCTTCCTGAGATCCCGTGGATAATTACCACTCAGTACCTAGACGATCGCTTCCTGGGCCGAGCCCAATGGCCAGAAAGGGAGCCGATCGGAGGGCAAGGACTAACAATATTTTTTAATGCAGCTACTCTGATAGCGCTGGGTTTCACCATTTGAAAGGCCGAAATCGATCTGGGATCCTGTAGCCTCAATGAGGCACTTAGGCCTCATAATGCACACAATCTTGAGGCACTTCGAGATCCCAGCGGATAAGTTGCGGAGCTTCAGCGAGCTAAGAGAGTCCATTCTCGGGTGTGGGCTAGTCCATGTAAAGTTACTGCAGAAATTCATGGGCAAATGTGTGTCGTTCTCATTGGCAATCCCCTCGGCAAAAATATTCATTAGATTCATGGCCCGTGAAATAGGCAAGGCTCAGAAGAACAACAGGCTAGTCTCAATCTCGGGGGACCTCAGAGAAGAAATCGTATCGTGGCGCTTCCTAGACAATCACGTGGACTGGGTCCCGTGGAGGTCGGAGAGACACACGCAACTCGTGCTGTCTACTGATGCTAGTGGTTATGCCTGGGGGGCTTGCATCGGGTCAGAGGAAGTTCTGCATGACTTCTGGCCAGTCGACGACAATAGGCCTATCCACTTGAAAGAGGCCGATGCAGTGATAAAGACCATTCAGTCGGTGCCTCAGTTGGTTCAGAACAAACGGGTGGACATACAGGTCGATAACTCAGCAGTAGTGCTAGCATGGGAAAAGTCGGGAGCCAAGGACCAACAATTGATAAAGTTTGTGAAGAAACTCTTTGAGTTATCAGCCAAGCTGAACTGTGATTTGAAACTAATTTATGTTCCCTCTGGCCAGAACAGAGCAGACGGACCATCTAGGGTTTTATCTCTGACAGATTCGCGCCTAGCGACCTCGGCATGGGCAAGGTTAGAGAAAACGTTCGGCCCCCATACATTTGATTTGATGGCCCTGGACTCCAACGCCATGATATCCAAGCCGGCAGCCTCTGACCTCGCCATGGCCTCTACCTGGGTCTGCTGGTGTCAACATGCTTGCGCAGACTGTCGTCTGACGAAAACTACTATTGTTTTCCGCCGTTCGTAATGATCCCGGCAGTATTGGCGTTCCTTCGTCAGGAATTGAGGGTAACTTTGGTCGTTCACAAGCCTGTGCCTATCTCTTCCTCCGAGAATAGGTCAGTGAATACAGTTGATACTGCCGCTTCTGCTATTGCAATCATGATCCAAAATTATTTCACTTGCGTAACCTCAACTACGTCATTATCGTATGTTTAAATGAAGGAGTACCGTTACTGGCAAATGGAAAGAGTAAAGATAACAAACGGAAAGGATTTTGATAAGCAATGCTCACGCAGAGCACAAATTAGGCCTAAATAGCCCTCAGCATCGTGTAACTAGAGGCCGGACGGCCTGGAGACCTACGCTGGGCTGTCACCGAGTTTCAGGCTCATTCGGTGGCTCTGGTGTGTTTGTTAAGAATATTCCGCCCCCAAACTTGCTTGAGACTGTGAATACGCTCCTAAACACCCGTGGTCAGACTTTAGAGCCTCAAGTTGAATTGTTTTCCCGCCATAATGATCGTCAATATCGCGGGACACAGGGGCCTGATGTTAGCTCATAAGTAAACATCTGTTTACAGTAACGAAATAAGCAAACAGGCAAATTTAGTACGGCATGACTGAATAGAGCATTTCTTCTGGGTCACAGCCAAAAAATCATTCCGGCATTCAGTAAGAGGTTTTCGCGAGATATGGGACTTGTAAGTGTAGGCCTACTAGTCCTAGCCATCTCTGAAGTCGGAGATAACTTGTTTTGCCGACCTAACTTCCTGAGTTTCACAGCTGATTTGACGATCGTCTTTCAGCACTCAACAGCATTCGCAATCTGCCGAAATTTTAGCCGGGCTTATTGCCATTTTCGCAGTTCAATTTATTTTCATTTTGGCGCACCGATCGAACGGGCGGACCATTCACTTCCTGTCCTCACCATACGTGCAATGTACCCATTATAGTCCACAATGTATCGTCGGATTCAACGGCACTTATGACGGGGCCTAATTAAGTACCGATGTCCTGATCCAGCATCTTGTCAAAATAGTCCGCGCGTCGTTACGAAATTTGCGTCCACCGCCGAGAAAATACATGTAAAAATTGACAGCAAAATTAAGAAGCCACAATTCCATCACAATCCAAAACTCAAACCAGTAACGTGCGGCCCAGTACCTGTCACTGACATCATAGAGTGCAGCTGCAACAGCCGTCCATACACGTATAGGACAAGAACATAAAATAAATGCCGTAGAGGTGAGAAAAAGCATTTTTGTTAGATTTGATCCTTGCTCCTGCCCTTTGTCATCGCCTGACTTAAAGCTGAACTTAATAGATAAAAACAGCCTCTGGGGTGTTTTAAAAAAAGACAGCCACGCCACTGCGCGGCTTTCGTTGGAAATACAAACAACCATCCGCCATGTTTCGAACAGCCACCGAATCAAACTGCTCACAGCGCCACCTGTCTCCATTCTTCCGACCTAGTGACACTGCCACCAGGTCCCGCTGTCCGCACTACTTGCACGCGGAGGAGCTAATTCATGACGTCATTTCAACATGGCGACTTCCAGTGAAACTCCTCGGAAGTCGGTAAAAATCTTGTGTTTTTTGTGTTCATCGACCTCATCAACCCATTTATTTGACTTCAAAGGAAAGAAAAGTACATCAGAGGGTTTCAGTGACAAACTACGTAATTTTTTAAGCGTAGAAAATGTAATAGAAGACATTTTAGAGTACAGCACTTGTCGTTGTGGTGATCGTCACGATGTACATGTGTGTAGACCGTGCTACAACAAAGTGACTAATGCCTATGCCCTGAAGCAAGACTGTTTAAATAACATCAGGACCTTCCTGTCGGAGCATGGTGCTTCTACAAGAACCAAGAGGGTCGCTCCTACACCATCGCCTGCCTGGAAGCCAGCAGTCACCAGGCCAAGGATGTCCCCAACAATAATGGCAACAGTCACACCAACCGCTCCCCCACCGGGACCGTGCCCACCCCCACGGCGATTTCAACCTCGAAAACTGGCGATGGACCAGCAGACAACTGATGCCACTCCTGCTACCATTGAAATCAGCCCAGTTGCAGAGCATTCCTATTCACTTCCTATTGAACGTGACCCAAAGTTAAAGAGGGATGTGCAAAAAAGTGCTCTTGAAAATATTACACAACTACTGCAACAGTCTGGACTGGCGAACAAACCACCTCAAAACCTGGATCAGACTGTCATAGACAAACTTTTAGCAGCTTTAAGGAGGAATGATGTATGTGTTTTCATGGACCTTCTGCGGAGAATCCCAGCACTGCTGGCTATAGTGAAGTTCATCACGCTGCAGGACACCGAGGAGCACTGCGCGAAACTTCAAAAGAATGCTGCCCTGACATCGGTAATGTCAGTGCTTGGGAGGAGCCGCAAGGTCTCTGACATTGATGATAATGCTGATCACCTCATCTTTGATATCATTCAAGAGATGCATGACAGGTGAGCTCACGTCGTAATCAGATAATGAGCCGTTTTCTTTCCTAGCTAACAGAGCAATGCTGGAGCACTTAATGAAAAATGATACTATCCTCTCAGTTGACGTGAAAAAGTCATTGAACCGTTGGTGTCACAGTTGGACATGTTCGGTCTTCTTCTGTGCGCATTCCAGTTCATTTTGCTGTACCGGGCCACATATAATTAATGCACGATCCGATAAACATTAATTTTCATTTCAGAGTGCCCTTCCTGTTTGACCTTCTTGCTACACTGATGAAAGGCTCTGGTCGTGAACTGACTGCACAGAAACATGCTGGACCCCTGGCATCAGTCTATGGTATACTTATGGGTGAGAGGAATCACATGTGGTCTGCCTGGAAGAGACTTACCACCATCATTGGGATAAGGGCACGACTGCAAGATACAGTAAGTCACTGTGCTGTGTACACCGGAGACTTTGAAACTTGGAAAAAAACATCTTGAACAGCATATTGTTAATGTTTCTTTACAAGAATCACAACCTGTTTCCAAAAGTATAAACTTCAAGTGTATGACTATGGAAACAGGTTGTGGTTATATCCACTTTAATCATTTGATGTTTTGGACCTCCTTGACTAAGGGAAGTTCATTCTTTTGTGATTTATCATTCAATCTTCTTACATTACAGGGCATCACTAGATTCAACCATCTTGGCCTGATGCTTGGCACCACATCGAAGTTGCGGTTGTTGGATGAAGCTGGAGAAGAGGCGGAGCGACACATTGTGGAAGAACTTCGTGTGAACCCGCTGGTGAAAGTTACAGGGGACAACCTGGATATTCGAGTGAAGGCAGCCCATCAGTCCACTGAACATGGGCATAAGGATTTGCACTACTTCGCTTCCAACTTGATTTTCAGTCGTGTGACAACTCCTGATTTAAGTGTGGTTCCTCATGCTGTAGAAGCCTCTGCAATAACCCCAGAAATGCTGCTCCTTCACAGTGCATACCAACAGAGACTATTGCACGCATACATGATCATAATTGCCAGATTACTAGTCGACTTCCCTGCATTCAAGTGGATGCAGACAATCATCCCAGATCATATCGAACACCCGTATTCAGCTGGAATGGCCAAGAAGTCGCAAGTCCTTCCCCTGCCCATCCAGTTCAAGAATGAGGCCAAACATGAGGACTGCATAGATGTCTTGGACTCGTATGAAGATTACCTCATTCACTACTTTACAACTGCACATGGTAATTACAGATACTAATCGTTGATTTTTTCATCAACAAAATAGTCTGTAATGGCATAAGATAGAGCTTTTCATGATGAATAATATACAGATTTAGTGGCTTCAGTGAAGAGAAGACCAAGTTTTCATTGTTGCTTGCAATAACTAGGATTCTGGTCTTTTTCAGGGACACCCGACATGTTGCATAGATACAGAACACCTGTTGGTGGGGATCAGCTGACCAGAGTTCGCTTTGATGAAGTAAAAAGACTGCGAAGCATAAGCCCAGATCCCAAGCTGAGGTTTGATGACCTACATCCTACCATTATTGAATTCTGGCACTTGAAGCAAGACTTTATTGAGGTATCTATACCATGGAGAACTGTAGTGAGGAAACAAATTTTACATAGATGATATTTTCCCACTGAGTTAAACACTGCACCATGATAGTTTGTCAATACATGTACATGTATGTTCCATGTAGGGTGACTGACAGGAAACTGGCCAATTGTTTCTGAGGGTGAAGTCTGGATTCATGCAACCTCCACTTGTTGGGTTGTCTCTCCAGATCCAAAAAACTTCTTCCACCCGCCCTTCTTTCGTTTTCTCCTGTCTCCCTTAGCATAATTTTTGCATGGAACATGCATAGATCAGTGCTGAGGGTGTCCTCCATAATACTTTCATTTGTTACTGTTTATCTGTTTCAGAAATGCTACAAGCTTCTGTACAAGTCTGAGTCTCTCAGACAGCCTGGCACACTGTACTTCTTTAAGTCGCGTCTCATGAGAAGTGATGTGAATGGGAAGGTTAAGGGGGCCATGAAAGCCCACCATGATCTCCTTGTACAAGTCGGGCAGGCAATGATCAAGGAGCAGGCCATGGAATACTTCGACATGACTGATGAAACCAGTGAGCCGAAGAGACACCAGCCCCCAGAGGGTATCGACAAGGCAAGAAAGCGTGAACGTTACGATGCAATGGAGGTTATGATCAATGGTTTCATGGACCACTACGGTTACGGTCAGTTTGCTCTCTCAGGATACACGGAGAAACCTGCTCCGATGGAGACACCTCTTTCAGTTCAGGAGGTCCTTGGAAAACTGCCAGATGGCAGTATTGTTGTCAGGGCTAAACACTCGGAGCCCCTGTTGCCGGATCGTTTGGAAAACTATTGTCTAAACTTGTGCCATTGGGCTATTCAGGTGATGGAGCTAGACGACACTGCCCATGAGGGCGACATGACAAGGACAGTGCCAAACTGCATGCAGTCCATGCCGTTCTTCTACTCCCACTCAAAATTGAGTAAATACTTCGTAGAATGCATGGACTATGTCTTGAAAGTCGAGCACACGTTGTCACCCCTCCAACGGTTGCATGTGCTGGAATCAAGTTTTGTGAATCCCCATGGGGGCGCAGGCAAGAATGTTGAGGCTGATCTGCAGCAAGAGTTTTCAGTTGGAAACCAAAAGGACCAGATTCGCAGACTTGGAGCGAACAAATCAGAAAAGGCAATTTCTCGTGCCACACGGGCAGCAGATACTGTGAACAGGATCACCGAAAAGCTGGACTCCTCAATAACCGTTCGTGCTGCGTCCACTCGCCACACAAAGAAAAAGAGTGACAAGGACGAGGAGATCATCAAGAAATGTTTGCGGGACATCAGACCCTTTAGGTATGTGTCAGGACGTACTTGTACTGGATTTCCGTCCATTACCAAGGCTCCATATGCAACAGTAGCACTTGAGGACATGAAGAGTCACATGACACGTACTATTGAAAGATTGCTTTGGGGTGAAACCCCTGCTGACTTGTTGGATGATGATGATGATGAAGACAATGATGATAATTAGTTGTGATTATTTTATTTGCTGAAATGATTTGTGGGAAAGAATGTGATTTTCTGTGAGGTACCGGCAACCCTATTCCACGACGCGGCACTGACTATCAATCATTCAGTATTAACCAGGTCAGAACTGCATCATTGAATGTGAGGTCAACGTTGTGTGAATTAATTCTGATTCACACACAGTTTCTAGGCTAAATATACCTAAAACATTGGACTCAATTTCTAATTTTACTTTTCTATCATTATTGCTTTTGAGGTACAAAAATTCCTGTGGGAACATGATGAACTTAATAATATTAAAATTGACCATTTTATCATAAAACTGCAAGTCTGGTCAATGATCGATATCATGGGTTGTGAATGACACATTTTTCGGTAACATCCAGGATGACACACATCGCCTGATGAGGTTAAACACTGTTCAACAATGTCAAAGCATGCACACTTGTATTTTAACCTGGTCGATGATCAGTGGCTCCTTTTGTGTGCAGGTACCCCATTGCTTTCTTAGGATCGAAACCAACATAACCACACACATGACACAGCTGATTAGTTTTCGAAACAAAAAACATTTTTCTCGGTTAGAAAAACAATCCTGAATGTCAAGCACACCAGAAAATCTGTTTTCATTGTACTAGTTCTCCACTGGCTGTTCTTTGAATGAAAGTTCAGTCTCAAATTCCTCTTCTAGTCCAATCGTGCTGCAGGAGACACATTCACAACTTTTCTTGCAGTATGAGCAGCAGTCACAACCACTAACACTTTTGTTTTCAAAACCAAATGTCGACAGCATTTGTGACCTCAGACATGTAGAAGTTTTGCAGTATTCAATGATATTCGAATTGATGCCTTTGACGTTTTTGGCTATGTCGTTGTTGTTGAACCATAGTATTGCTTTTGATTTCTGTCCTCTCCGTCCTGCTCTACCAATTTCCTGCAGGTACTGTGACAAGTTGCGTGGTGGCCGAGTATGAATGATTCTCGTTACACATTCCGGATCAAAGCCCATTCCTGTTACTGAAGTTGAAAGAATGAGGCGGATCCTTGGGTTGGTTTGCTTCAGATCACTTGTTGTTACCCGTGTCACATATTTATCTTGGTTTGAAAAGAGCACAGAATATAATGAGGAATTAATATCGCTGTGCCCAAGAAGCTTCCTTAAATATGAAACGGCATGGCTCATGTACTTCATTGGTATGTAAATAATTGTAACTGGATAGTTCTCTTTCATTTCTGATAATTTGTTGCATTCTGGTTTGAAGATCTCTTCATAGGCTCTCTTTGTATCACTGGAGCTTTCCTTTTGCTGTATGTCCAAAAAAATGTTGGGGCGATCTGGGGTTTCCTCAATTATTAATGGGTTTTCTTGTCCTAGCAACTGTGGTATCTTCTTCTTCAAGTCAACACCAAGTGTCCCGCTTAGCCCCACAATTGGGACCTGTGGAAAGAATGATGCCAGGCTTGGCAACTTTGAGAAGGCAGTGCGGAACTCTTTTCCCCTGAAATGTAAAAGAATGATTTTTAGAATGTACATGTACCGTACTTGCATCCTGCTGGGATGTCTTTTTTCCTATTAGTTTTGATCTCTATATATTCATGTACTGGTACATACTCATAACGTTTGTTACCTTTTCTCTGAATAAAAATTTACTAAACACATAATCTTTGCATTGCTTTTCTTTGTCGTTGATCCATAAAATTTGTCTAGAAAATGGTAAGTTGTTCCCCTGCTTTGCTAGAGAAAATATCCAAAGACCACGACCAAATGCAAAAATTTGATCCGTCCCCAAACCATATCTACTTACCAGTCCTCAATTATGTGACACTCATCAACCACAACTGCAACAACATGGTCTTTGAAAGTGGGACTGTTTAGAATGTCTTGCCCTTCCTTGGTGTTCAGGATTGCCTCTGGATGACACATAACTATCTTGAATTCACCCTTCACAATATCTTTTGCTGCAGCGGTTGTACAGAACTTGTAATGGTCTGAACCGCTTTCATCACTGCCAATATCACAATCATTCATTGTGTCATCATCATGTTCATCAAAATGCAAGAATACTGCTTGCCCTTTTACATCTAGTTTACAAGCTGGTATGCCATGGGCATTGAGTGAGGCTAGTTGGTCCTCTTGGATGATGTTGAGGGGAGAAATGACCAGCACTGTTGGTTTTTGAATGTTCTCTTTCCTCCCAAGAAGACTGGGCATGATGTGATACACTAGACTTTTGCCATATCCAACAGGCAAATTAACAATTAAGTCTCTCCTTTCCTTGGCCAAGAAATTCAAACTCTCAAGTTGTTTTGGCCTCAAAGTCAAATTAGAGTCGTACTCTTTGATGCATGTTTCCACCAAAGGATCCATTGCAGGCAGAAACCGAACGAAAGGAAGAAAAACTTAGTTCATCTGATTTCTGACAGCCGAATGCACGTGTCAATGTTGGTAAACACACGTGAACAAATGACGCCCTCTGATTGGTTAAGAGTGTGAGAAAGCGGGAGACTGTTCACTTCCCATGCCTGTAAAGTTCCGCCAACAAAATACTTATTCTGACCATTTACAGCATTTATTCGTCTCAAATCTTACATTTCTACGTTTGATAAATTTATATTGTTTCATATGAATCGACTTTATTGACTTTTATTCGAGATTTGCTGTGTCAAATGTACGCGCACTATATTCCAGCCAGCTGGAAAGCGATGAGGCAGCTGGTGCTAGCGGCATAAGCGGCCAGTCCAGAAGTAGGCCGCGCATGCGCGGTAGGAACTAGTTTGCCACCGAATATCAATGGCTACACCAAACCTATCCAGGGGGCGCTCATAAAGTTTCGGACTTTCGAAGCGTCGACATCATGGATACCGAATGTACGTACACGGGACACCTGACAGATATACATGTACCGGTAGATGTACATCATGCACATGTCTGCTTCACACCGCTATGTACATGCTGAACACTATAGGCCTAACGAAAGAATCCTCAACAGCAGCCAACCACTCATCAGGCCTAGCCTACCTGGTAGATAACGGAAAATAATAGACCCACAACCGTGCCTCACCGGGTTGTGGCCGTTTTTGCCCTACATGTACCTATCATGCCGAGCGATGTAAGCCTATGTCCCCGGCCGAACCTCGACTCAACGAATAAGAAACGTAAATTGTAGGCCTACTATGTAAGAAGCACCCCAAATCGGAATAGGCCTACGGGAATGACGCTAAAGTCTTCAACTTACCTTGTAGGCTAAAATTAGTAAAAAAAAGCTAAATATTCCCCAAGTCATGCTCGGACGTCCCATTCCACGCACACACATTCCATTCTGTCCACCATATTTAGGCCCTTCGTCACTTGACATGCTCCGATGAAAGCATGTACCTATTCCCTTCCATCGTGAGAACAATAGCGCTTTCCCCTGTGGCCCTGCCCACATTGTAGGCCTATTTACAATTGCCTGAGATTGGGTAACCGATAAGGGCCTTACACATGCGCAATGTAGGCCTGATCGGAACATGCCCACTAGACTGTACAAGAATGTGCAGCATGGTGGTCTCGATTCATGAATGGAAGGCTTGCCGCATTTTGTCTCGCTTTTTATCGATTCCGTCATTCTCATGGATACTAAAGTTAGTGGATAAACTTGGAAGTATGTGATATTCGTGTTTATTCACTGCGTCTAGGGTGTGTATAATCGTTTTCCCGGCCCAAAATCAGTGTGTGCCTACGCTTCTACATTTTGTACTTTACTGTCACGACCTCCATTGTGGGACGTGCGGAGATGTTGGCGCTTCGAAAGTCCGAAACTTTATGAGCGCCCCCTGGATAGGTTTGGTGTAGCCATTGATATTCGGTGGCTGTTCGAAACATGGCGGATGGTTGTTTGTATTTCCAACGAAAGCCGCGCAGTGGCGTGGCTGTCTTTTTTTAAAACACCCCAGAGGCTGTTTTTATCTATTACGTTCAGCTTTAAGTTTCCTTCTTTCCTCGGCGGCTCGGCGAACCTTGAGCAGGATTAATGCGTTTGAAACCGTCAAGATGACGTAAGGAAAAATAGAACCAAACATGAGGAGGTACGTGGTAAATACCGTCACGGCCCAACTTAGATGCGAAGGAAGTTCTCGGAGCATGAGACCGTTAGGAGGGTCTGGTAGCTTGTACATGTAAAATTCCCCGGTTTGAACAATGCACTTGAATATGAACGTTCCTGTTGTGATCTCGGTGGCCCTTGATGCCGTGCAAATGGTCGCTGCCTTCATCGGGAAGGTCACTGCGATGGCGCGGTCTATGCTCATCTCGGCCAGGAAGAGACCCGAGCAGATGGCGAATGTGTTGCTACCATACCAGATGAAGCTGCCAAGGCAAGAAAAGGTATGTTTTAGGCCTACACGCTAAAGTCTAATGCACGGTTGTTCAGCCTTGACTTATGCCAGAGTTGGGTCGATCCTAGTTATGGTAACCATATCGACCAGGCATAGCTTCTTTTACGACATGACATTGACGGCTATTGCCTGGTACGTTATGGTTTACCCATATGCTGCCTGTGGTGCATAGTGTATTTCATGTACTGAACAAAATCACCAATTATTGTCAAACCTGACTAAATTCGAATAATTAACTGTCATGAATCCTTTCATTTATCCTCATTTCTCATAGTGGTATTCCAAAAGACAGAAAAATTGGCACAAATTAGGAAAAAACTTTGATACAAAACTCCGTCGAAATGTCACCAACACATGTAAACAAGTCGCGAACTCGTAGCTGTCACAAGACCCGAGGTCACGTGACTGGGCGTAGTCGCTGACACTGAATGAGAACGAGACTAACGTCACTGCGCAATTGCATTGCGCGAGACTCCCATCATGGCGTGTCACCGGCCTGTACATTTCGATTCGAGAAGCGGATTTTAAACTCGATTTGGGAAGTAAATAAGAACGGGATTTTACTAAATTCACTCGGATATGGTGTATCGACGATAGCTCAACAACACAGGAATACAATATTGTGGATTTTCGTCCTGGTAGTGTGAATTAACAGTGCCCGCCCGGAATTCGGGGCGGAGGTGCTCCACAGGGAATGTATTGGGCGATCTGAGACTCTGTATGCGCGCTATGTAAAAGTCAGTTTGTAAAAGCAAAAGCGGAGCATACAGAGTCCCAGTTACTGAGACTA
>NMRB01001917.1:34006-46950 GCA_002633025.1 Notospermus geniculatus | reverse complement strand
AGAAAACCCGTATTGTCGCAAGATTGTCGCAGCTATAATCGCAGATTGTCGCAAACAACCGCAAATGAACGCCAAAAAACGCTGATTATCGTTAAGGCCCGTTTCCACTAGAGCGTTTTTTCGCTCGCGGAAAAGCGACGCGTTTTTGCGCGACGGATATCGCGGCGGTGGTCATTTTCTGGAGGGGTTTCCATTAGGGCGTTTCATACACCATACACCGTGCACCGAATACAGCTCGGAATGTACAGAAGTACGCCGCGGAATACGCTTTGAATGCTATTCGAGCAATCGGCTTTTGTCCGCCGGCGGTCTCCGTTGCGCAATTTTCGATCGTTTTCACCGTCCCGCTCAACTGGAAAGGGATAAAGGGATATCCATTACAGCATTCTCAGCGGATTTCCGCTCGCAAAAACGCGGCGTCATGCGCCGCGCAAAAACGCTCTAGTGGAAACGGGCCTTTAGGTGTACGACAATTCTGCGATACGTCTGCGATAATTTCTGCGATTGTTTGCGTAACGTAGAAAAATACAATCGCACGCAAATTGTCGCACGTGTGAGAGCGGCTTTAAGCCACTCTCACACGTGCGACAGTTGGCCTGCGTTTAATTGCGATAGACAATCGCAGGTGCACTGTCGCAAATTAACGCAAACTATCGCAGACCTTGCGATAATATTGCCGGCAATCGCGTATAATCGTGAAATTTTGGAAATGTTCAAAAAGTTTAACCTTGTCGCAACTTATCGCAAAGCAACCGCAGATTTCGCAAAATATCGCACAATGTCGCAAAAAATCGTTTACAACCCCAAATTATCGGTGTCGACTGAAGAGGCTGCAGACAGAAAACCCGTATTGTCGCAAGATTGTCGCAGCTATAATCGCAGATTGTCGCAAACAACCGCAAATGAACGCCAAAAAACGCTGATTTTTTGTTATGTAATGTTTACGACAATTCTGCGATACGTCTGCGACAAATCTGCGATAATTTCTGCGATTATTTGCGTAACGTAGAAAAATACAATCGCACGCAAATTGTCGCACGTGTGAGAGCGGCTTACACGTGCGACAGTTGGCCTGCGTTTAATTGCGATAGACAATCGCAGGTGTACTGTCGCAAATTAACGCAAACTATCGCAGACCTTGCGGTAATATTGCAGGCAATCGCGAACAATCGTGAAATTTTGGAAATGTTCAAAAAATTTAACCTCATTGTATGTCGCAAAGCAACCGCGGATTGTCGCAAAACATCGCACAGTGTCGCAAGAAATCGTTTATAACCCCAAATTATCGGTGTCTACTGAAGAGGCTGCAGACAGAAAACCCCTATCGTCGCAGCTATAATCGCAGATTGTTGCAAACAACCGCAAGTGAACGCCAAAAAACGCTGATTATCGTTAAGTTTACGACAATTCTGCGACACGCCTGCGAAAATTTCTGCGATTGTTTGCGTAACGTAGAAAAATACAATCGCACGCAAATTGTCGCACGTGTGAGAGCGGCTTCACTAACTGCAGACACTTCCACCATGCATTTGACGAAGTTACACGCGTCAAAAGTCTTAAACACCCTTTTAAGTCTAAGCGTGAAACGTACCGGGTATCCTTTGTTCAACCCAAAAGATAAGTATCACACTTTGACCTAAGTATGTTTGTGATGAGTGAAGCCTGAGGTACAATTAGGTATCTTTCACGGACCGCTAGGTAAGCTAAGGTTAATAGGGAGTTTACGAAATCAAACGGCAAACGTAAACTTTACGACAACGTTATTTTTTGTACCGAAAATGCAATATATAATCCGGTGAATTCACAGTATGAAAAATAACGTTGTCGTAAAGTTAACGTTTATCCTTTGATTTCTTAAACTCCCTACCTATACGGTGACGTATTCTCCAATAACAGGATCTTTGTCAATAGTGCCGTACTATGCCCATGGCATGTATGGATATAACTGCTCCGTTGGAGAATGTTTTGTGTTAGTCTACGTTCTCAGTGAACGTAGTCAGATGTGAAGCCTGATTGGCCACTGCCCTATTGAACATTGTTGAATCTCCTCCTCTCAGCCAGGCGCCGCTGACCTCCGCCTGGTATTAGGGAGGTTTCGCATACTTACGAACTACGAAAACCGAACATGAAAATCAAATTCGTGTTCGTATTTCGTACTTTGCCAAATTTCGAGTTTCGCATAAAATACGAAATACGAATGCCCGTGACATGCGCAGTAGCTTTCGTAGAGGGCACTACTAACATTGGCGACCGCAGTTGAAGTGGAGCATAATATGCTGTGAACTAAAGCCCGCTGTACGCGATCAAATTTTTCATCCTACTTTCTGCGGGTTTATACAGTAAAGCCAAAGTAGGCCCGGAATCTGAATTTCTCAAAAAAAATGGATGAAAAATTTGATCGTGTACAGCAGGCGTTACACACTTCAGGATGTACCCGCATTTCTTATTTATGGGTATTCTGAATGTGTGCTGCCATCTGCAAAATGATAATGCCATCTCTCCCAGCAGATAGCAGTGGGCATTATATATGTACAGTGTATTACTTTAAAGGCTGTTGACGTGAACCCGAACAAAAAGCCCCCGTACAGTGGGCAAGAGAATTGCAAACGCCCAGCAAACACCTCAAACGAAGGCTCATAACATGATGGACCCTCATTTGTCTGCGAGCTGTGAGGTGTCAACATCCTCTGGTGAGCACCAAGTGAACACTTTTTTGAAAGGAGAAAAAATTGGACCCAGCTGGGAATCGAACCCACGCTCTGTTATCTTTGTTTCGCCGTGTCTCCCATTCAGGCACCGAACTTGTTGGTTGGCTGCCCATGTTTTCTAAGTCGAAGGCGTACGCCTATGACGAACACAAAGCATGGCTGTGTCAGCTGGCTCGTTGGCTGAGTGGATAGAGTGGTGGATTGCAAATCAGAAGGTCGGCGGTTCGAATCCCGTCCAGGGCTGTATTTTTTTTCTATGACATGGGCTTACACTGCGCAAAATTGAAGTTGTGAGAGATATGGTTCGGACTTCGCCTCTTCGACGCAAAACCGCCGAAGAATTCACAAAATCCTCGTGAGGAATTTATACCAAGAGCGAAAAACGAAATCTGTTCACACATAAATTGATGACGTCATCTACAAATCGTAGGTGGCAGTGCGCTTTTCGTCTCACCCGCTAGAACTGACCAATTTCCCAAATAGGACTAACCATTGCATTTTCGAAGTGACGAACTGCGAACTTTCCCCGACGAACTTGGGAAGACAAAAATTGATGACATATCACGCAATTCGTGCTCGTTTTTCGTAGTTCGTGAGGATGCGAAACCTCCCTATTGCCGCAATGACCAATGTCCATATTTGGACACGAGCTGTGGCTAAAAAAGGGGTAGTACGTAGATTACGAATAGCAGGGGGCCAAGGACGCTGCCCTGTGGTACACCACTGACATGGTTTCGAATCCGAGGATGAGGAAGATAGCCTTAAAGTCTGGCAACATCAAACTTTGACCCAATGGAATGCGGAAGTTAGGAAATTGATAGTTGGATTTTCGTCGGACCTTTAATCACACGCGGCTCTTGAATAGCCAGTGGACAGCGCGAACAATAGGGGAAAGACCACAAATGATCGACAAGCATGATTAAAAACCGCAAAACTCTGTCACATTACATGACTTCCGCATTCCATTGGGCCGAAGTTAGATGTTGCCAGACTTTACATGTTGTGATCTCCCCTCCAAAAAACACCTTGCCCATCCGATGATGCTGGGCGAGAATCCATAGCTAACTAACTTCGAAAGTAGCCTCTGTGAATGAGGAACCCTGTGGAAATTCCATGGATTCTAATAAGTTCGAGTTGCAGCCCTTGTGTGGCACGAAACCATGCTGGTGATCGTCTATCAACTGTTGTTTACCAAATGATCCATCATATGCTCCTTCAATATACTTTCTAGTAATTTGCACACAACCGAAGTCAAGCTGACTGGTCTGTAGTTTGTTGCTTTGTTCTCCTCACCTTTCTTAAAGATCGGCCCAGCTAGCAGTGTCTGTCTGGCCCAGATCTGGTTCTGATCTGCTTCGACAGGGTATCCTGGTCTGGTACTGATCTGGCATCTTGACCTGGGTCAGCCCCGCAAGTGCAAACATGGCCAGACCTGTCACCAGACCTGGGAAACATGTCTGGCCCAGATCTGTAGGAAGAGTCTGGTTCAGATCCGTGGGGGTAATCTGGTACAGATCCGTCAGTATAGGCTTGTCGGATCGGGGGGGGGGGGTATGCATAAAATGTCAATTTCGATTAGGTAGCCGCTTAAAACGTCCAAAGAATAGGCTTAGTTGATTCCGAGGTACCATGTTTCTATGTGTTGAATATGATGTCCAAGGTGACCTAATAAAACATTTAAAGCAAAAAAACCTTCTGTTGCAATTTGTTCCCGGTTAATTCCTAGATTTACTGGACTAGAAGATAGCCTTAAGGCCTGAACCCACTTAACTGTCGCGTTTTGCCGCCGCGGTTTCATCACTGCCTGACACATCCTTTGTTATTTTTTCGGTCCGCTGCCTTTTAACAAAGCACTTTCTGCCGGTGCGTTTTCCCGCTGCGTGAAAACGCGTCAGTGGGTTCGGGCCTTTAAAGTCTGCCAACATCTAACTTTGACCCAATGGAATGCGGAAGTTAGGAAATTGATAGTTGGATTTTCCACGGACCTTAGAATCACACGCGGCTATTGAATAGCCAGTGGACAGCGCGAACAATAGGGGAACGACCACAAATGATCGACAAGCATGATTAAAAACCGCAAAACTCTGTCACATTACATGACTTCCGTATTCCATTGGGTCGAAGTTAGATGTTGCCAGACTTTACATGTTGTGATCTCCCCTCAAAAAAACTCCTTACCCACCCGATGATGCTGGGCGAGAATCCATCAATCTCGTTCCCAGATCTACCTCATCCGAAGGTATCTCTGGAAAGCGCTGCGATCTGACCAAAATTTCTGGTCAACCGCTGGCAGCGTGCCAAAATGTCTGTTTCCCACAATATTTCGTTCTTCGATGACTGAAAAATATCATATATGCCTAAAGAGTCATATAATACACCCAAAACACGAAGTTGTTTGAGTATTAGAGCAATTTCAAACGAATAGTTTAGTTGGGAACATCATGCCGCGGGTGCCAGCTCAGTGTGATTCGCCTCATAAATTAGTATATCGCGCATGCGCAGTATTCCTGAAGTCGTCAGCCCTTTCCAGTGGTGTTGTAGGAACGTAAACCCACTGGGGACGAGTTTGAGAATCCATAGCTAACTAACTTCGAAAGTAGCCTCTCATGAGGAACCCTGTGGAAATTCCATGGATTCTAATAAGTTCGAGTTGCAGCCCTTGTGTGGCACAAAACCATGCTGGTGATCGTCTATCAACTGTTGTTTACCAAATGATCCATCATATGCTCCTTCAATATACATGTACTTTCTAGTAATTTGCACACAACCGAAGTCAAGCTGACTGCTCTGTAGTTTGTTGCTTTGTTCTTCTCACCTTTCTTAAAGATCGGGGTTATCTGGGCCTCCTTCCAATCCCTTGGCACGACCATACTGTCCAGGCTCTTAATTAGTTCATCTCGCATTCCCTTCAATAATCTGGGGTGCAGTCCGTCTGGCCCTTGTGCTTTAGAAGGGTTCAAATTTTTTAGCTTCTCGCACGTTTCCTCTGTGGTTACTTATGTTAGGCATTGGTGTGTGTACGTGTCTTGCTGGAATGGTCGTATCCTCAACAGTGAAGACGTTGGCAAAGAAATAATAAGACATTCAGCCTTACCCTGGTCGTCCTCCACGTCCTCTCCTGTATCACTGACTAAGAGAGGGATATTTTGAAACTTCATTGTTTTATCTTTGTAATAGTTCCAAAAAGCCTTTGGATTCTTCTTGTTTTCCTTAGCAATTCTTTTCTCGAATTGTCTCTTGGTTTTTTTCACTTCCTTCTGTGCCTCATCCCTCATACGGATATAGTCAAGGTAATCCCTACCGTCATGTGTATCCAAATATCCACGATAGGACTTGTGTTTCTTCTTCACCTTTGTAAGTGCGGCAGTATTCATCCAGAGGGGCTTCTTCTGAATACCTTTCCCTATTATTACCTTAGATTTTGGTACGTATGTGTCTCTCAATCTGATGATAGTTTCTTTTATCAGCGCCCATGATTCCTCACAGTTCAGGTCCCTAATCTTGCTTTTCAGGTCCTCATTTGCCAGTTCTCGCCCCATCCATGTCACCATGATCATGGTGACATGGATTCATAGTCTGCCCTCTACAGGTACTTCAATGGTCTTGGTGCCTCGGGACCTTTCGTGCTAGTTTGGAAAATGTCCATCACCTCATTTATGACTCTTGCAAAGGCTGGGCACATGAGTCACCGTGCTAACTGCATCTGGGTTATTTGTGATCACTAAATCGATCAATGTAGGTTGTTGCCCCGGCCGAAAGTGTGTTAGCTTGTTCACCAGCTGATGTGCCATACTATCCTCAATAGTGGCTAGAAATGCTGTGGCTCTATGTTCCGGGCCTGCTCTACTTGTCAGTGATAGCCAGTCAATTTCTGGAAAATTAAAATCTCCTATTATCGTATCATTTTTCTTTCTGATGGAGAGTCTTTGAGTTCCATGTTCAAGTTGGGTGTATAAAAAACAAAGACCTAAGACCTAGGACCCAGTACACCACACCTATTTCTGTAGGTTTACATGAAGGCCTTTCGATCTGAATGATTATTTCCTGGTTGAAGTGTTTTGGTTTCACAGTTTTGACCTTCACGAACATACATGCAAACACCTCTCCCATCTATCTCCAAGTTATGCTCCGGCTCTTGAACTCCTTCTAATAAAATATCTTTAACTTTCAACGGAAATCTAGTGTTCTTAGGCTTAACCTCCACTACCGCTATAGTGTCCACTTTCAAGTCGCACACAACAGCTTGCAATTCTGGGATCTTTGCATTCCGTAGACCCAAAAACCTGATGTGCTTGTTAGAGCCAAGGTCCCCACCCCGGACAGACATCCAACATACTAAGCCCACCTGTGACCCATGTTCACGGAAAGGACCGAAGAGGGGTCGGAAATGTGAACTCTGCATATCCCTACCCACCCAGTCCCACATCACTAGCTCCTCCACGGGAAGGTCCCACCAACTTCGCCTGAAGGGCCCCACGGATTGCGACAGCAAAAATGTTGTCTACTGCATCACCTGTACCAGATGCCCTACAATCAATCAGTACGTCGGGCAGACCACATGCTTCCGTAAAAGGATGAGCAACCACAAGTCCAACATCAGGCTAGGGAAAGAGGATGATTGTGACCGTGACTGTTCTTTACTCTATGTCCATTTCAAAATGCCTGGACATTCTGTCAAAGGACCTGATGTTCACCATTCTGGAGGCATGCCCGGATGAGACGACCCTGCTCAGAACAGAGTTGCGTTGGATGTGGACCCAACCATCACCCCTCAGGTCTCAACACCAGATGCTGAGGTCTGATAAACCCACAGCTCCCCTACTCTACTTAAGTCTTTTACTAGCTTGTGAAGCAGGGGCTTCCAAGTTTGGTATTAGGCTTTTTTCTTATTCTCATTATCACTATTAGTTTCGCTATCCTTTATACCAGCTTGATGCAGGGGCGTCAAAGTCTGGTTCTAGTTTTACTTCTCATTTTCATTACCAGTTGTCCTAGTCTTTTATACCAGCTTGAGGTGCAGGGGCGCCTAAGTTTGGTATGGGTCTTACTTCTCATTTTATATACCGTATTTTCACTTATTTGAGTGACATTTTGTTGATTATTTTGGTATTAGGCCGAGTCCTCCTAACATGCCTAATGCCCTTTCCCTATTTCATATTTGGGCCAGTAAGCTGCATGAGCCGCTCAGCTCGCTTTTTACTCCATTTTTCCTTCTCTCTATTGAACTTTTATTGTTGCCATTCTTTGGCTTTTGGAGTGGGTACTTAGCAACTCCATTGACTTTTATTCTATTTTGCACTGCTTATGTTTTACTTGTAACTACAAAAGCCGTAACTTAACTCATTTCTTTCAGCCTAATCACATTTCTACTATAGATCGATCCCGTCATTTGGAACCTTGTTTGCATAAATGAAACACGCATCACATTTTCAATCACCGAGAATGAAATACTAACAAGCGATATACTATCAAAGCTGCACATCAGAAGAAAGAGGAATGCTCAGAGATTCTCCTCAATCACATTTTGATACAAAACACATATCTGTACATAGTGATATCGCGCGCAGAACGTCCCAAACGGGTTTGAAAGTTTCGCATTTTCCACTTTTTAGCTGCACAAAACCGCGTAGTGTAAAACTTTCTTTCAGAAACGATATTCATATGAAAGCCCCAGCCAGCCTGAACTCATTTCGGTGCAGACATAAAAAATCAAAGGGGCAATACTCTAAAAATTAATGATTTCCATGTCAAACTTTCATTGATTTCAAGCCCGCACATGGTCCTCCCAGCACCATGACGTGACGTCGTTCACAACACTGGGTGATTTTAAAGTTGGTGTTGACACCAGGTGTTAACACATACACCAACACTGACACCAATTTCCACACCAACTTTAACATCGAGCAGCGGTGTTGGTGTTAACACCAAGTGTTGGTGTAACCCCAGTTTAAAGTTGGTGTTCAGTGTTGACACTAACACCTACACCAACACCAACATCCATTTCCACACCAACTTTAAAATCAAGCAATGATGTTGGTGTTAACACCTGGTGTTGGTGTCACCCGAATTTAAAGCTGGTGTTTGGTGTTCTGCTGACACCAGCTCCAACACCAGGTGTTGAGCTGAACCACAGCTGGTGTTTATTTTGAAAAATCTTAATGGAATTTGTGTAGGAGCAAACACCAAACCCCTAGGGGTTAACACCAGATAGATTAAAGCTGGTGTTGGTGTTTACTGTTGGCAGCCATGATGTTCTTACCGTTTCAAGAGGTGGTGGCTGGAATTGTTGATCGTAGAGGCCCCAATCTCCATCGTAAGCCTGCTGTTAGCAGTGAACCGACGAAGAACGACATGAGGCTGACACAGGATCAAATAAATTTGGTTGGAGATGAATTTCATGCAAGTAGAATTCTTAGGAATCCCAACGCATCACTTTTCACCTCCATCAGAAGGACTGAAATGTTCCTGTCATATCTAGCATCTGGGGGCTATTACGGGCAGGTCGCCAAAACTGAGGGTGTTGCAACGTGCACTGCTTCACTCTATGTCCATGAGGTTGTAGATTTCCTGTATGAAACAGCTCATCAGCACATTTCCTTCCCGAGACCAGAGGAATTTGAAGAACTTTCTGTACCACTTGAAGATCCAAATGGACAGAACCTGCAAGTCATTCTCTACATTGATGGTGAGATAGTAAGAATCCAACGCCCCGATCATGCGGGGGATGCTTACTACTGCGGACGTACTGGTAAGCACTGTGACTCGATGAACATACAGTACGTTGTGGACAAGAGGGGAATGGTGCGCCATGTCGTTAGTGGTTTACCTGGAGCTACCCATGACAGGACAGCCATAGAATGGTCACAGGAATTTAGAGACTATCTTGATAATTTGCCTGAAGGTGTAGTCATACTTGGTGATCCTGCGTACAGAAATCTCCATCCTCGTATTGTCACTCCAGTTGGTGGAAGGAATTTAGCCCCTAATCAGATACGCTACAACAATGACTGCACAAGAATCCGCCAGATTGTGGAAAGGACCATTGGAGCCACCGAGCTAAAATGGCGGATGAGCCAAATGAAAGAAAATCGCTTTCCAGCAAAGAAAGGTCCATTATTTGCAGCAAAATGTATGGTTGCAATTTGTCAACTTCATAATCGTTTTACCAACTTTCTGTAAAAGGAATGAACTCGAAATGTCTTTTGGTCAAAGGAATCTTTATTAAGAAACTGTGTAAACAACTACAAAACACTGAACTCTGAACTGTTAAAGGACCACAGTATTGCTTCCCAATCCTGCGTTACACGTACCCGCGTTAAGGGGAGACCTCTATTAATGACTTGGTAAACTACCGCATGCACTGTAAAAAATCCGTGTAATTTTAACATCACAGAAGTTGTAGAAAACACATCTATATTGGCGTAGCCGGGATTTACAAAGATTTCTATGTAAAACTGACTTAGGCGACGGGTTTTTAGTGTAATCCAAACATTCCCAGAATGGCCTTTTTCTTTTACAGCAAACTTCCTGTAATCTGCCCAGAAAACTGTGACTTTTATGTAGATATAATAAATCCTGCAGTGGATAAGGGTATGGCTGTACAAACATTCTATGCAGAACGCTGGTTGGTAACTGTTTGCCTTGTTTCGGTAACACAATGGTGGCAATTAAGATGTGGTCTGTGTGTGGACTTCTTTGTATTCGTGGAAAATAACTCCTGTGTTCAATATGTGTAGGCTATAATTTCCTGTACATTTGAAGTCACTGATGAATGTTTTCTAGAGCACTTTTCAAAAGTTATTTTCTTTCTGGTTATATACCACAGAATTGAACTCATCAAAAAAATTGAAGCAGTCGCTCATGTTAAAAGTTGCAAAAGACACAAAATCCGTATGTTCATGAAGGAATAAAAAAAACAGTGACTTTTTGTTCAGTTTTTTTTTAAATAAATGAGATATTAAAAGGGTGAACCGCATCATATTTGAAATCCTCTTTCCTGATGGAATTTTTTCACAAATATAAAGGTCTCGGCAGTAAAACGTGATCAAAAGTGATCAACAGTTTTCACCAAGCCAAGCAAGGCTGTTGTGGACGTTATTTCTGGTGATTGAGAGCTTGCTTTTGTAGGCCAGTTTGCAGCAAGCTGTGATCGTGGTGATGGGGTCTGATGAAAGCTGAAGGGTGTCAAGTCATTCAGCAAGCAAAAATGAGGAATATCATGTCCTTTTCAGATTATTCTACATTGGTGAATGAAAATGTAAAGAATTTCATAAGTATTTGGATTCATCCGAGGGGAACTTCGGATTGGAAATTCTGCACTTTGCCCTACGATCGCGCCACACCAAGGGCCAACCTTCTCGCGTGACTTTCTGCAAATGATAATTGCGGAATGAACAGTGATGAAGTGATATTGGATCATCTTGGCCTGGCATGCTAATCAACAACTGATGCCGGGTGCGTCTGGTGTCTTCCAAAATAAATTTGGGCCCCCAATAGGCCTACATTTTTATTAAGCCTGATACTGGGGGGGGGGGGGCTTTGGACATCCACACAAGGTCTGACATTGGCTGGTGCCAAGTTTTTAGAAGTTAGCAAATGCTTTTCTTTGAGCCAATGTAAATTGTGTCCAATGTAAATTTGAAGAAAAAAGCACTATTTGACCTATCAGCCATTAGGCCTAGGTTTAATCAACATTTTTATCTAAGATATCTGCTTTTAGGCATAGTCTACGACTACGTTGGTACGATATTTTGACTGGGCCTTACCGCGCGCTGTGTCGCATGTCCTGTCAAAGGTTATAAAATGCAACTTCTTTGACTGGCACTGCATTTTGGCACGAAATTTTGAATGGCCTATGTTGCTATTTTTATGTAAGTACATAGGCCTAGGCTAATCTCCCTCATATAAAAGTGAACATATAATAAATCACCGACAAAATGGGGCACCGGCGCTTTGTGATAGGCCTATACCGGGTAGTTTCAAGATTTTTTATGAAAAAAGTTGTTTCCTGGGGTGCACCAAGCCATTCAGTGGTGCGGTTTTGCTCCACTATTAGGCCTAGGCCTACATGTAATTAGATCGACAGATCTGGCAAACTTTCTGCATAAAATTAATCTCCCAAATCTTCACTATCAGAACTTCAAAATATGAAACATTTAAGGCCCTAATACTGAGGAAGGACAAAGTCAAAATTGTACCTGACGGTACTGGGGTTCGGTAGGCCTAATTAAGCAATAGGCCTATTTCTCAGGTTATTTTAGGTCTTAAAATGCATCTGGCCAAACTGGTCTAGGCTAGAGTCTAAATCTTGGACTTGATCGACTTTTCGAATTCTGCAATATCTCGCCTATTAGCCTAAATGGAAGCCGGCTTGCTTCTCCATGATTTCTCAGAGCCAGTGGTGCAGAAAACATTAACTTTCTCAGCTAAGTTGACACTAATCTAATTAGTGTCTCCAAACTCCACGAGGGAAGCTAGATTTGGAAGCAGTTTGGTTTTGTTTGGCCAACCCGGGCGTCACCAGTGTGAGCAGTACTCAGCCATGCCAAGCGGAACAGTCACTGCGGGTAATTAGCACTCAACGGCTGTAGTGTACCGTTGCATACCGTTGCTTATAAAAGCCCGCTCAGCGCGGCGTTTGAATCAGATTCATCTTGTTCCTGCAATTTCCACTATTTCCACCAGATTTAATCACTCAATTTGCCGAATTTTGCACTGATATATTGTTGTGAACGGTAAGTGTGTATGGTGCTGTGTTTAACTGATGTTGGCCAATCCGTTATCAGTCAATTTTTGCGTCGATAAAGGCCACCGAAGTGATCAGCTGGTGATTGCCTGCAGCTAACTGTATCGTGTGTCTGCTGATACACGTGGGCATGCATGGGCGGGATGCATAGGCTATGGTAGGCATACCACATGTAGTAGTAATAGGCTATATCCAAATTGGGCCCACATGCTAGGCCGAGAGGAGGTTCGAGATACTTTTTAACGTCGTGTGTACTAACTAAGTGAGGCCTGCAAGTGGGGGTAATAATATTTAAGGAATTGATACCGAACTGGAGGTATTGGTTGTCTCACCAAACCCGCGAGGGTGGAGCTAAAATGCAGACCTAAACCCGAGGCGCTTCGCCGAGGGTTTAGGTCGGAATGACAGCTCCACCCGAGCGGGTTTGGTGAGACGACCAATACCGACAGTGAGGTATCAATTTCTATTCTAAACCACCTTTCCATAAACCT
>NMRB01001916.1:111296-132097 GCA_002633025.1 Notospermus geniculatus | reverse complement strand
CACTGAAAAACGTTACACCGGCAGTCCCCCCCCCCCTCCCCGGAAAGGCTACGCCCCTGAGATTACCATCTATTGTTCGTCGGAAGAATCACCACCATGCTGTAAAACTACCATGCAATGTTTCTGGATGAGTCTTCTTAATCGGTACGTGATACATTCTGGATGAGTCTTCTTAATCGGTACGTGATACGTTTTGACGAGACTTCTTAATCGGTACGCGATACATTCTGGACGAGTCTTCTTAATCGGTACGTGATACATTCTGGACGAGTCTTAATCGGTGCGTGATACAGGACTCTTTCATGTGTCCGTTTTAAGACTTCTTCAAGTACTCCTCTACAAATCGCCTCACACCCTCTTTTGTCAACTGGCTCTTCTTGGCCTTTTTATATTTCTTGTCAGCAACGGCACATATCATTAGGTAAGGTAAATCTTCTGAATCCGTGTCAACCTCGAGGTACTTAGTCAGACGTTCACCTATACCGTCGTCATCTTCAACCTGGCAATTAAGAGAAAAAATCCATTGAAAAGACCCACCACTTCGGGACACTTTCGGAGTGTTTTTGACTCACACATTAATGTATGGAAAACATACTGTCAATATAAAAATTTGCAATGACTGAATTTCTGAGGATACAATGATGTACATTGTACGTGGCAAACTTACAACTGAGTAGAAAAAAAGGATGTCTGGGTCTGATTTGTGATACTCCTTTGCAACATCGTCCAACAGATCAACAGCATTTGCAGCATCTGACTTGGATTCTGGAAGGAAATTTGTATCAGCTCAGCGAACGATCTTTACCACCGACCTTCGATTTGTCCCGAGTTAGCCTACAGTCGTGTACGTGTACAGTAAGAATAATGTTCTCCGCAACAGCCAAAAAAGGAATGAAGATCTGCGGTAGGCCTACACATCAGCATGACTACAACATCAAAAGCTCTCACGTAATCGGGACAAGTCAAGCTTTCAATTATGTAGTCTCTTTGAATTCGCCAATAACTCACCAACGAAGAACACCAAGCAAGGCTTTTCATTCAGCGCATCAGCTGACGACGAGACTAACTTGTTCAACGGTTTTGGCCTCCATGGAAATTCCTGGAATAAAGAGGGTTGGCCTATTAGTCCACGTCCTTATGTCGTTCTGCGGCTTTAATCGGCAAAAGATTTTTTGGCAACATGACGTTTCTGAGAGCCGGGTTCGTAAGGGTCCTAAACCTGGGTTCAGATTTGCTCTAACACGATGTTTCCGCAGAAAGACATAAGGACGTGGACTATATGACTCGATCAAACTTGTCTCAGAACTTTTGACCGAAAGAGTTTCAGCTGCAATGTTTGACGCCGAAAGAAACATTGGGATCTGTAGTTTAAACAACTAGCCATACTGAATCAAGGAGCAGTAAGTTACGCGTGCAGGTCCGTGGTTCATGTCAAAACGACTTGGAACAAAAAAAACTGACCTCTCCTAGCGGATCTGACGTCACCGCCCCACGGCCATCTTTGGTAACGATTTCTCCATTCTCGTCCAAGATGATCAAGGTGGGTATACCTTATAATGGATAATTTTAAGTTTTTGAAAACGAAGATGGAGAAGCGAACAATTATTGATTATTCATATTTCATATGAAGTCTGGAAGTTTCCTTAGGGTTATACCTTGTGAACATTGTCAATCTGGAAAATGTGACACTAACGGCATTTTTTTACAACCAACCTGTTACGCCGTAAAGACTGCTTAATTTCTTTTTCCTCACATCGCCAAATGGTACAGCTAACCAGGGCATATCTTTGAAATAGTCGTCGAACTCCGCTTGACTTCTGTCTGATGAAACGAAAATAACCTCGAAGTTCTTGCCTGCCCTTTGGATGGCTTTGTAAGTTTCGATCAGCTTCGGTGTGAAGGCTTGTGAAGGAGGGCACTGGAATGTGAAACACTGAGTAGGGGGAATCGGATCATGGCCCGGGTGTGTTCACATGGCTGTTAAGAAAGACTTGGAGATTCAAATTGTGCTCCCAGAAAGTGTCAAGCATACCCAGCTGGGTTTTAGGCGTAAATTCACCACGGGTACATTAAATTTTTAATTTAATTACTAAAACCAAGAATATACATGTATAAGTGGGAGATGTCACTTTGTTGGTAACGATCTTCTCTACACAATAATCTTTCACAAATTAAGATCCTTTCGGTTACAGGGCCACCAGAGGCAATTTACTAAACTCACTTTTTGGCGCATAGTGAAGTTTCGCAAGTCTGACGAAACACGAAGTACAATGTACGAAATACGAAATTGGACTTCATTTCCCTGACGTAACGTATTTCAGGAAATCGTTGGTACAAATGTCCATGCTGCCAGTGCGTCTTTTACCATATCATGTAAGACCGAGAGAGTTATGGTGCATCTTGAATATATTTAAATTTCCACTTCGTATACCTTCGAAGTGGAAACGAAAGATAAATTTTTAAGTTTAATGTACACCGTAACTCTATCGGTCCAACGTCATAATACATTACGTCATGGAAATGAAGCCCGATTTCGTATTTCGTACTTCGTGTTTCGTCGATTTGCGAAACCTCACTGTTCTTGCTAAAACGTACCCAGTGGCCCGAAAAGAACACTCCAGTATATTTATTTTTCCGAATAAAATTCGGGTCGTAGTTAGTTCCCTTATTATCGATTACTTTCCCACTTCCCATATAGATGACCTCTCCGAATGGTTTTGGCCTCCACGGATATTCAGCGCCGTCGGGGTCATCCGTAACAATCGACCGGCCATCTTTTGTGATCAGCTCACCGCTACCGCCGCAAAGAAGGACCACTGTAGGAATGCCTGTGATACCGTAGGCTTTGGAAATCTTGGTCTGCAGAATAAACCAAGGACTCATTTAGCTTTACATACATGTATTATTTACAAAGTAATATCAAAAGTTCGCAAGTGCATGAGCAGCCATGAGCCATATGAGCCATGTTTTTAGTGAAAGGCTATAATGTTTTCGTGCATGTCATGGGACTTCAATAGGGAGGTTTAGAAATCAAACGATAAACGTAAACTTTACGACAACGTTATTTTTCATACTACACATTAACCAGATAACGTTGTCGTTAACGTTTACGTTTATCGTTTGATTTCTAAACCTCCGTAGTGTTCAGTGACAACGTAAAGATTGTGTGTATAATAGGGAGGTTTGGAAATCAAACGATAAAAAATGCAATATAAAATCTGGTTAGCATGAAAAATAACGTTGTCGTAAAGTTTACGTTTATCGTTTGATTTCCAAACCTCCCTGTCAGGTAGCCTTTTGTTTACAACAAAATTTACGGTAAATTCGAACTTAAAGTGCTTGTCAATGATGGTGGACATACCTTTCTCTCCCTGTCAGCATAGGGGAGAGCTAGCCATGGCATGCTGCTGTAATAATCGTCGAACTCGCTTTGGCTGCGGTCGGAACTGATGAAAACGACTTCGTATCCTTTATCCGGATGGTTTGCCTTGAATCTGTTGTACCACTCGCAGAACTGCGGGGTAAACGTTCGACTAGGAGGGCACCAATGACCGGAGAAAAACAGAACAACTACTTTACCTGGGCCACAAAAAGACGACACTTCCACAGTACCGTCTTTTCCCTGTACTCTTTCACCGAGAAGTTCACAGATTTTCTTAGTACCAAGCATGATTTCCTGATCCCCTATTCCTTCGACTAGAGGACAGCCACCACCTGGGGGGCCTGAGCGACATTGGTTCCCAGCCTCGGGAATGAAGTTTATCATCGCGCACCATCCCGACATTTTGGCGCGCGCTGAGCTAGAATTTCACTGCTTTAATGTTAATTTGGCAAACGCTTGTTGTCATTCCTGTGCTTTGCTAATCGGCCTAGCGGTGTCAAATCCACTTTGTAGCCTACAGTACTCGTTGTACATGTATAGTCATACATTGTATACCGGTAATTGTGTACATTGGTTCGATCGTTTCGCGTCACTTGTGCCAATAGCAACGCCGCCATGACAGTCACGAGAAGCGATCGGCCAACAACGGTGGGTTCGGGCATTTCCGCCGTTCTTTGGTTTCTTAGCCGAATTCGGCATGGCATGCGACCTCTTTTAGCCGATCATGCTACAAAGCGGTCTCCTTAAAGAAAGAATACACTAGCTGGGTGTGCAAAAAAGGTGTGTTTTGGGGAGAGGACATCGGACGGGCGGCAGCCGACACAGCGGAAAAAGCCACAGCTACACGCAGTTGGTGCATTTGCAGGGTCGGCGGATATGACGACCCCGAATGTCATGGTGCCAGTTAAATCGCAACGATAGGCTGAAAATAGGCTGAAGACCACAACAACCATCCTGCCATTGGGTCATATGAATAAAGACCAGCAAATGCTTTTACTTCAGATTTGTACAGCATTGCCTAGTGCATTTGTATATGAGGAGCTGTACATTTTTCGCTCGCTTATCTATTTCATCTATTTTTGATATGACCCATTATAGCTGCAGGGCGTTGTCTCACTCTACCTCTACGGCACGCTACACAAAGTTTGTGGAAATGGATGAAGAGAAGAGGAGCGAGGTAAAAATCCATACTGTGGGATGATCATGACCACAAGGTAACAGAAACAATGGGACTCCTCGGAATATTACATTGAACATTGTTTATTCCTCACATTAAGTATAATTATACCAATGTATACATGTGGGGAAGGACATAAAACATCTATAAAATCAGCTCAAATATATTATACTGGAGGTGACACTGAAAAAGGTAATTGGTCTGCTTCTGTCATTATTTGGGTTTAGTCCACAGTTCAAAATGTCCAGTTATTGGACAATGGGGCAAGTTGGTAGTGAGTAAGGACACCCTCGATGTAATTATGGGGTTATCAAGGATTTTGAGATAGGTACTAGATGTTTCAGAATTCGATCGGAATACTCTTAGTCTAAGACATACTAGGCCTGTTTTTGTTTTAGTCTGATATTCACTGTGCCTGGCAGGGGTGTAAGGACACAGCTTACGGTCATTTTTATGGCATTTGCCCCAAAAATGCAAATTTGGTGGTGGTAAAAGAAGACACTGGAATTTAATGGAAATCGAAATATGATATTCAAAAGAAGTGTCAATCGAGCCTGTGAAAACTTGAATAACTTCTACATGTGCAGTTTTTTAATTCTTTGACAAACTGTATCTCTGAGTCGATGTACCGGTACATAAAATGTAGGCCAACAGAAAATTTAACTGTGGACCTAGCCCTTTTTGTGATCGTTGTTGGGCCAACGAGTCATAAAGGATGCCCTATATTCTGTAATGGCAGTATATCAATCATGTCAATGAAAGTTCCAACGGACGACTAAATCAAGGATAAAGTAGGTCTACGGTACAATAGTTCGATAATCAAATCTCCCTGCCTCATTCAGCAGCGTTTGTTCGTATACAATGAAAGAAAATGAGACATTTTTTGTTGCACAATTCGCTGGGAGTCGTCGAAATGCTGATAAAAAATGCAAGTTATGCCCTTTGTACACGTAGGATTTTTCTTGTACTAAAAATTATAAATGAGGGTGGTTTCGGTCATAGGCCACCGATAGCCTAGCTAAAAGGCATTGTGATCACCCAGTTGAGCCCGGGGTTGAGCCCCATTTATAGTTTTTAGTACTATAGAAAAATCCTAAGTGTACAACGGGCATAAGATAGGCCTACCCTACATCTAATTGACAGAAATTACATGTATACATATTGTGGAAACAAATGAATAGGGCCTACACCGAGCTCAAAACCGAAATACTGTACATCCATAATACACATACATGTAAGCCTATACGTTTACTTTTTGTAGGCTTATGAATCATCAGATCTTGTCCACTTTGGGACAGGTAGGTAGGCCGCCGATTTGAAAGAGGTTCATAAAAATAATAATGACGCCGCAAGTTATTAATGAGATTACCCTGTCCTCTGTTTATATCGACAAAATTGGTCGTAGAGATTCGCTGAGAGTCGTGGTAAATGGGACACTGTTGGAACAAAGTATCATATTTTGTCACTAATGAGGTAATAATCAGAAAGAAAACAACGCAACGTTCGGAACTTGTCTGTGATACCACNAGGTGAAACAGGCATTGGAATTCCAATGTTTTGATCATCGCTGGTATTGGACTAACTCTTCAACATAGGGTGGGAAACAGTTTGTTATGCTTCTCAAAAAAGAAGATTATAAGTCATTCCTGTTACATTGAACATGAATTACATCATAAATATACTTATTCATACATATAAACACAGTGATTTTCCCGCAGGAACAAATATTGTGTCTCAATAGTTTTTACGAACATGTAACATGGAATTCGTTAGCAACAGTGAAACAGGCACCTTTGATAAATTTTCAGTCAATCTTGCCGAATGATGAAATGCTTCATTTATAAACAGTACAGGAAAATACACGACATTTAGGTGGGCCATCAACCAGGACCCGGCCGGATATCTTCTGTGATTACTAATTGGTGGTACACACATTCTAAATCTCCCGATGGATTGGTAGGGTTGCCGTATGATGAATGTACGTACCGGTAAACAGTACATTATCTAATGACTGAAAAACTAGTTCTACTTCCGCTTCGTGCATGAAGTGAAGAGATTACAAATCAAAATAGGCCTATTTCCTGACAGCTTTGAAACCAACTGAGACGTCATCGATATTGCAATGTAAGTTTGACTGATCGAAAGGAAAAACGTCATCATTCCTTGATTACCTAACGCTTCAGCTGCCTACAAGCAGTCATTCAACTTTATTCACCCTGTGTGATGGTGATCATCATCAGACCTAAGCAGGACTTATCGTCTGCGATTGCAACAGAACACTCTCGCACTAATACCAGGAGGTAGAAAAAGATGTTTTTCCTCCTGGGGGCTCGCTGACTCGCACTTGAAACCGTTTGGGCGTCGTAGTACCGACTGTATCGTCTTCTGCAAGAGAGGATGAACTTCATTTTATGTGAGTGTGTGGGAAGAAGAAAGTGTCACTTTCTTGAAAGCGAAAGCAATGCTGAAATACATTTTATTTCAGCATTGCTTTCACTAAAATAAATAACTCAAGCAACATTCCCAAGCCAAACGTATCTTTTGCAGATGTGTAATTAAAAATATCAATGGCTGGTATTCATAAAATTGGCAAATGCTTTTACTTAAGATTTGCACAGCGAGGTCCAATGTAAATATACTACAAAACATGAAGTAAAAGCATTTGCTAGCTTTTATGAATATCAGCCATTGTTGGTGGATTTATTTGTAACTTATGAAATATACCACTACATGTACGTGTATAATGTTTACCTTTATCCCAGCCAGTTGGCTGTGGTGCAGGTTCTGGTTGACCTTCTATCTTTGGCAGATCACGTTGGATTCGTGTTGGCATTCTCAGAAGCTAAGCAAAGAAAGATAAAACAACATTGAAAGCAGGATTACGTAGCTTGTTTCAATATGTGCAATTCAATAGGTAAGTTGACTGAAAACACGTGGAATTATGCTGGGAATGCAAAAAGCAGATTCCATATTGAAAGTGATACGACGAACCAGAATGCCAGACGTTCATGTGGGCATCACTGACACGATGCAAATATAATATCATGCAGCTGGCATCAACTTTATCCAAGAAGTTAAGGTTTATGTAAAAGTGACTCGAAATCTCGATTTTTTTACGCAAAAAAATCTGGCTAACTGCACACTAAATTTGGAAAACAAGGCTCGGTGGCCCTAGGGAGCCGTCATAAGGAGGTGCCCCGAGCCTTATTTTCTCCATTTAGTGCGCAGTTAGTCAGATTTTTTGCGTCAAAAATTCGAGTCACTTTACATAACCCTTAACGAAGTCAAAAATTTCAAACAAGGAGAAACAAGTGTTGGGGATTAATCTGGAAAATGTGTCAGATGTTGGCCTTGAAGCATCAACTAGATTTACAATCAATAAACTTCACTCTGACCTGCATTAACAAATTTCAAACAAGGAGAAACAAGTGTTGGGGATTAATTTGGAAAATATGTCAGATGTTGGCCTTGAAGCATCAACTAGATTTACAATCAATAAACTTCACTCTGACCTGCATTAACAAACAATCAATAAGGCCCACCATTGAATCTTTACATAATATGGAAATAATGAATACATGTACATTGGCCCTAATAATGATGGCCAGTAAGCATGCAGAAATAAAGAATACAATACAATATTTACTCGGCAAATGGGACAGGTTGGGGCAACTTAATCAGGTTTCAATCGAGTGACAAATACATTTGCATTGACGCTCATAAATTGACTTGCATTGGGACGACACGCAGCAGGCGTGGTGAATCTGCGATGTATCTCAAAGGCCTAATAATGGAGCCACCTGTCAGTTCCTTCATCAATAAGCAACGACAGGACGCCATAGGCCCCATCATACTTTCCAGGGTGTAAGAAAAACTTTGGCGTTGTCGCCACTTGCGAACTTCTTTGTGACCGCAGGCAACTGCATGAAAATCACAAGAGCGAACTAACGAAAGAACTCAGTTTCTGACATTGTGGTGCTTGAAGTGGATGGATCCTTTGAACACTTACTGTATCTCTTTGATCTATCTTGTTATAGAGGTAACCACAGTGGCTTGAGAGGGGAAGGTATCTTCCACGGCCCTGCACCACACGCAGCTAAAATGTAGAAGGCATTTTGATGTTAAAGATAACGTATCACGGGTATTTTCGCGGGCCACGAAAACCATTGTTTATTTACATTTTTTTGTTTGTATCCAGTCTTACTTTGTCTTATGAGTAATTGTTGGTGGTATGCCCCTATAGAAATTCTACTATTAATACCGAAAGTATTCAATTTGCTGGGTTGTCATGTCCCAAAAGTCCAAAATAACATAATGTAAACATCCATGTTTACGAACATTGAATGTAAACAATGAAGTCATGATACATTATCTTTAATTTCAATTAATTTTGTATAGTCTATTTAACAGCAAAATGATCAAATCTATCAGCATTCTCCTGGGGTAAGTTAGAACCTGGCTCTGTAAACCGATGGAAGCAATACAACAATTCTGCCATCTCCTGGGCTGAACAGCAATTATTGCCACCTGATCAACGACCACAGCACAATTCGAAGTGCTCTTCATTCCTTTTCGTCCAAAATTTGGAACAAAGTGGCTACGATGCGTTACCCCATGCCCTGACCTCTTACCTCTCCATCCTCCAAAATGACCGTTCCATTGCTCAGAATCACAACAGGACCACCTTTCACATTCATGCCTTCGAAAAGATTGTAGTCTATCTTTTGATTTGAAGACTGTGCGTTGATGGTCCGAGATACAGTGGGGTCCCAGATCACCAAATCGGCATCGGAACCGATGGCAATCCTGCCTTTTTGTGGGTAGATGTTGAAGAGTTTAGCGGCATTGGTACTCGTGGCCGCGACAAACTGACATGGATGCATCACGCCACTGTTCTGAAACCACAAAGATGTTCAACTGATACCATGGGCCTCTCGTGTTTATTTGGACGAAACAGCTTCATCGGTAAGAGTACCTACGACCACCATTCAACACTCTGGGCAGTTTCTATCTGACCGACAAAAACACTATAATCGTTTTCGTGAAATTCAAGAGGTAAACCCTGTACATTTTACGAGACATACACTTGCAAACGTTTAGACCCATACAAGTTACATGTAATTTGCATTTGGCAACGACGACACGTCAACATACCACTCCTTTCTCCCAAAGGATAGCCATTCTGTCCTCAACACCATGGATTCCAGGTGGGATAAGGCGGAAGTCGTCACGGCCTTGGAGACGAGCTTTGGTTGGGAAGGGGCAGTGGTCAGAGGCAGTGGTCTGGAGGACACCACTGTAGAAATGGAAGAAAACATATTTTCCTGAGGTCTAAAACAAGTGGGATTAGGCTCTATTGATGAACATCATAAATGAACGAAAGTGAAGATATTTCATTCCATCCCTTATAAAAATATTCTCCATTTTACCATGGTGAATGGTTATTTCGCATGGTAAAAGAAGGTTTACCATGGTGAAAGCCACTTATACCATGGTAAACTGTCCTTTACCGCACGAAATTACCATGGTAAAATAAAGCTTTTCATAAGGGATGTTCTTCAATTTTCAGCGTTGTGGGCAAAGTTACACACAGTGATGTCGAACACTGCAGTCATCCCAGGCCTGATTTGTTTCAAGAAATAACGAAAATTACATGATTCATACACCAACTCCTACTCGTGAGACTGAGGACAAAAGAAGACTATAGCTGAGAAATCAACTGACCATGATAAAAGATTCATCAGATCATCTTTCGTTTTGGCATCATTTCTAAGAGGTGGCACAACAACATGATTGGCAGCAGTCTCCCACGACTTATCAAAGTATTTCTTGCCGTCTATTGCTAAGGCTGCAGCTGTCACTTCTCCATATACCACTCGACCTGCAGAAAAGTGATTCAAAACGTTGCTCTATCAACGTCGATGTTTTCACTCAAGCCACCGCACCGCCGACTTCGTCAATTACAAATCGCTACAGAATATTTTCACCTCGTAATCAATCTTTTTTGGAAATTGCCCATAATTCACGACAATTGCCTCTTGTACTTACTATAAGCACCTTCTCAACACAGCATTACGGCCTATTTATACAGTGTGCAACCCTCACGAATCCAAAACACAAATTGAAAAGCTTTCTTCAGAACCAGCGTGGCGAGGGGAAAGCTTTTGCCGCGTTCGTGGTCGTGCTGCGTACCAACAGACCTTGAAACCCGAACGTTGAAAAACATTGGCCCTTATTTTAGAATGCTCCTCAACGTAAAGGAGTTCCTCAAGGCTATTGTTCTCAACAGGAGAACAATAGCCTTGAGGAGCCTTTACGTTGAGGAGCATTTTAAAATACGGGCCCTTATCAGCAGCGTGGCATTTGTAAAGACACAACGCTTTTGCCTCGTTCGTACTCATGCTATGTACAAACAGGCCCAAGGCCCGAACGCGGAAAACCTTTGTTCAACTGCAGCGTGGCGAGGAAAGACAAAGCTTTTGCCGCATACATGGTCTGCTATGGACATACATGTACACGAACAGGCCTTTAGTCGCCTGAAGTAGGCCTACCCAACACCCACATCTCATTCTTCCAGTCCGAAACAGAATGGACAATCACGACGTTTTGACAATTAAACGGACAAATATTTGGTGGAAGAAACAATTTGGTCACACGCACCTTCCTTTCTGGCTCTGCTAATAGTTTCAGCTGCTGTTTTGCTCATCACATGTTGAACGTACAATGGACTGTTTGCCTGACTAGCAATGGTAATGGCACGACTTACAGCTTCTCCTTCAAGCTATATACAAATATGAGAATGGAGACTTTAGATGGGGGTACCGATTGTCAACGCTCCAAAAACGAGGCGTGGGCTGACGTTTTGGTTGCCGCCTTTGACGACGTGTGACCAGATCGAAAGCATCGTCCATTGGAACAAATTTTAAAATTCACTCTTGTATGTCTGCCGAATGTTACAGCAAGGGCTCAGAGTTTAAAGCCGAACCAGCCAGTTTTATAGACCAAACCACGCAGCGCTGCGAGTAGGATGCTCAAGCAGATCTTGAGATTACCTCAATATATACAGTATGAGGGAAACATGATAGAAAGAAATCATCTTTATTTACAAGATGAAACGTAGCAAATGGTGTATTAGGAAATGTATACCTCTTCAGGTCTGGCGAGAAAATGACCCTCCGGTCCTCGGGTGCCCTTGGAAAATACTTCGTTGGCTTTCTGCAGAAAAGATTTTTGACGGCCATTACCATTTGACAAAACTGAATGAAAGAGGAATCGTCAGCATTTTGGCGAAATGGTGATTTTTAAAAATTTGTTTGTGTACTTTTAAATGCATTGCCTTCAACACTAGTTTTATCTCAACATCGACATCGTAAAGGTATATAAGTCGAAAGCAGTTTATGAATCACGGTATATTCCTTTTCACACCTAAACGAAATCAAATCACGCAAGAACTGATGGATTGATCGAATAGTTTCCTCTGGTATAAGAAGGCCGATCGTGCATTAGGATTGCATTTCATGGAATATTTATGAGAAAAAACAACTGCGTGGGTTCTCCAATGTCTGCTTGCTGCAAGTTTCAGGCGCGAAAAGCCACAGGTGAGCAACATCTAGCACTGGTTCATGTGTTAGGCGAGTGTACATGGATAGGTTGTTGACCGCTTGTTTGTAAGCCTACTAACTACATATATCGTATCAAAGGATGCTGAACCGACCAAAGACTTCTAACCCCTTTGCTGCCAAAAGATTGTAGTAAGCCTCCAGGCATAGAAGTGACCTCTTATATTCGTGAATAGGCCTACAGTAGGGGCCTACACATGTATTGAGAGAAACATTTGGGGAAACAAACAAGAGGCTACTGCAACAGATGTTCGGCGCTACATAATTATGATCATAGTGATTTAACGAAGAGCCACAGGATGACTGCCGAGACAGAAGGGAAACGCCAGGCCTTCAACTTACCACACGAAGACAAAGATGACGTGTAAGCCATCAATCATATTAATATTCGAAAGGCTTATACAGTTGCACCCCTGAGGACGCCTTTCTGAGTGACGAATTCTGTCCTTGAGAGGTGTCCTTTTGGTAGAGGGGCCCCCAAGGGAGGGGTTGGGATGGCCACAGCTTTTCATTGAGACGCAAAGACGCTGAATCAACGGGCAATTATTAGCTAAGGAAAGCTGCTGAGATCAGCAAACCAGTGGTACACAGAGAGCGAAAACTTGGTATAGTGACCCAGGCATGCCAGGTACGGTAACTTCAGGAAAACCTGTGGATGGTTACCCAGGTAACTTGACTGATCAACATCTTCGTAACTATCATCACCTTCTGCCTCAGCAGCAACAAGCTCGATGAAAAGGAAGATGTGAGTTTTCTTAAAGCAGTTAGGCTCGCCAGCTGCTCAGAAAAAAACGCCAGGGCGCCAGTCTGATATTCGCATATGGATGAAATGGGAAACATGGGCTGAGAACTGAACAGCATACATGGTGCTGTTCTCTAGTAAATAGCCTGCAAAAGAAGGATTTGAGGTGACTGTCATTGCACCGATGTCCGTGTACTTACAATGCTTGCTAGGTGTCCATTCTCAGCATAAACCAACGGTAATGCTCCTAGATCTTTGCATTTCTTGAACACATGATAGATTTCGTCATCGTTCAGCATGTGGGACTCTTTGAATCCCATCATTACTTTGAAACAGTTGACGCCTTCAAAAGAAAGATAAGATGTTGAACATTCAATAACAAAAGCAAGCGCTCAAAAATTTCGGTTAATCATGCTGTGGACCAGTTTTTGGACGAACCAGGTCTTGGTTCACTCAGTATACCATTTGTACTTGGCTATGGCCACAAAAGACATCAGGGCCGTTTTACCATTACTTTTTCATTCCTCCATGCTTTTTCAGATTACTGGAGGTTGCACACGTGTCGGAACCACAGCACCAATCACCAGGCCGTCGTGGTTTAGCCAATCTCAAGGGCGAGAATACACAGCACATGAAGACGATTATTTTATTTCAATACAAAAGTTTCGGATTGTCGTACCTTCTTCTTTACAAAGTACTTCCATATCCTTCTCTACTTGTTCATCCCATTTTGGGATGGCCACAGCTAGGGAGTAATCACAACACGCCTTACTGTCACCCCACTCTCGCCATTTTTTGTAAGCATCGACTAGTTTGGTATCTTTACTATCTACAACCACATCAACTGCAAAGAAGAAACAGCGGTCTTAATACATGTCATCTAGTGGGGTGGGACACGTCGCGCTATTTTACACTGCTTCCTTTGAAAGGGAGAGTCTAGAGTATGTAAGAAAAGGTCTTTTGCGAAAACGATCGTGATCGATTCTGTCGGCACACCAATACAACCAAAAATTCATAAGCTCGCTTATGAATTTTTGATACAACTAAAGTGGAAGTATGGCCGATAGCCACTTGATCTTTATGCAGAAGTGCCGTTTATTTTTTTCCTCCAACATGGTAAAGGCTGCTTACTTATCATGGTGGTTCCACCAGCAAGGGCAGCCTTGGTCCCAGAGTAGAAGTCATCTGCACTTATAGCACCCATGAAAGGAAGTTGGAAATGCGTTTGTGCGTCAATACCACCTGAAAAACATATTTAGTTTTCTGAAATATTCATGTAGACCCGGTGGAACCTGCATAATGGCTTTTGTTCTCTTGATGACATTCGTCATGATTTATTACGTGTATATTGCATAATACATAACACTATTACATAACAACCAAGGAATTACATGTAGGCTACATACAGTTGACCCGGAGACAATTTGCCATCATTATTTACCATAGCACTAATAATGTTATAGCGATGTATAACATGCATAAAACAACCAATTCCACGGAGTGTGAAATGACTCAGAACGCCATTACAAAGCCATTAGGTTTGCACTTCTTCGGCCAGACGATCAATAAATCATAAAGAGATACAAGAGATACTACTATACTGGAGCTCCGTCAAACATTTGTGACCTTCGTATGTACATGTATTAGCCAATGAGAATCTATGGTTCTAAACACCACTGACCAAAGCAAAATATGGGAACCAATCACAGCGGATAACTCGGAAACGATTATTCTGATTGGCCGAGGGGAAAGCTCAAGGTTAGGGGTGGCAGTAGGTCATTGGATAAACCACGAATATTTGCCCTCGATTTTGCACAGCCCCCAAATATACAGACTCAATGGATGTCTGTGGCGGCTTTGGTGATCTGTTACTTACCAGGTATGACAAGTTTTCCCCGAGCATCAATGGTCCGCGTTCCACCAGGAATTTGAAGATTGTGTCCCATTTGTCTGCGAAAACAAAAAGCAACATGCCATATCCATGCCAACCACTTTCTCTCAGATCGTTGATGGTCGACTTGGGAAAAATTTGAATGGGAGAGATCAATTTTTTTCATCAAATCATCTGATTTATGTTCTTAAGACATAGGCTACAATAATGCGGGTCTCAATGGCCCCGCCCGGAATATCTCAAAAGTTGTACCGGTATGGGGTATGGCGCGCGGTGACTTCCCATTTCGCCAAATCCAAGACTTGAAATCTATTTAGCTTGTAATACACGTACATGTACATTACATGTATGTCATTTATTTTGAATGAAAACTGTGCCTGTGCATTCAAAAATTTTCGCCGGCCATTATTTCCTGTGCCTCGCAACAGCAACAGATCAGCCCCACGGGTTTGATGATAGGAAACGCCGATATTAAGCGACATAGGCTATTATGATTTTGATAACATCACTCAACATGCCTGAGTCACGTATATATTGACAGTGTGCTACCGATACCGCTTTTTATGCTCCATAATGGCACACAATTGGAATATCGAATATCGAAATCAAAAAAGTGCGCAATGGTTCGTGTTTACACTAGAATTCTAACTTTAACTTTATATTTATGTCTGATAATCTCGTCTGTCCATGACGTTGAGCTTCACTGGTTTGTCGAGAGGCGTTTTTAATAGGCTGTATAATTTGTGAGCTTCGTGTGAATGTAGGTTCCGTACACTTACTTGATGAGACCATCTTCAATGTAAATATCTGCTGTATTTGTGGCATCGTCATTGATGATTTTCCCTCCCTTGATCAGCAGACGGGTCTGAGCACTCTAAAAAAAGACAAAAACCTAATGGTGTTGGAGGTGCACAAGCAGAGGTCTCCAAAACGACAAGAGCGAGTTGCTGTACGCGAAAACGTGTTTCCTCTTTATATAATTTCCCAGTGGTAAAAAAGAGCTCTTCGGCGTCTAGTCTTGAATCTAAGAAGAGCTTTCTTGCCGATCTTTGACCAAACGTTCGATCTTTCACCCGCACACTGGCAATGACTAACATGTCGGCGTCAACCGACGAAAAATGTACTATGTCTGTCATAAGTTACATCCAAGCGTATCATGATGAGGACTGTGACTGTGGAGTTTGGTATCAATCACTTCACTGCTGGTTACAGCAATATGGTTTATTTCTTGATTTCATTGCCACCATGACAAGTCTGATATCACGAAGCAAGAAACGTGAACTGCATGGATGTCATAAGAGAAACCACATTTTGCCAATAGCATGATAGAGGCTATACTACATGAGACGATAGCATCAGAGATGCCTCCAATCGAAATGTCCAAAATTAACCGAAGGGAATTCCAAAAGCGCCATCGCTCATCAGCAGTAGGTCAAATACATGTATCAAAGGTGCAGTTTGAGTTGAGTTGGTAATTGAAGCAATCGAGTCTGTAATACAAAACTTTCGCAACGGATCTCGATTTACAAGACTAGTATTCTAATGTTACATCAAAAATATCTATTTTTGGTTACATCTAAAGTCCTGTAAGCAGGTTTTAGGAAGTGCCTCTGTCGGCAGCATCCACCTACAACACTCAAGGTTGTTTTTATCCCCGAACATGATGTGCGGAACTCGTACACCAGAGATGGCAAACGGCCTGTTGGTTTACACCTTGCACTGATTTATCGGTTGATCGAGCACCAGTCAGCTTCAGCAGCCCGCAGCAAAAGAAACAGTATGGGCCAGGTGTAGCATCCACTGCCATTATTCAGACATCACTACTTTTCGTAATGATGAATTCATTAATGATGTTACAAACCGAGTTTTATACGTATATACATGTATACGGGCTTCCAGAAACGGGAAAGAATATCCCTGTTACAAATGTCCCCAAATTCGTCCCAGGGGGACAATGAATTACGTTACACCGGTATCATGACGGAACAGGTACCAAGATGGCGGTGAAGATTTTTTAAAAAGGCCTAGATTGATGTCTGACCTGTCGGCTGTCTGTCTGTCAATTCAATATTTTTCGCGGACAGTCACTTTGCTCCCGACTTCAATTTGCCCCCCCCCCCCTTATGAAAATCTTCATTTTATCATGGTAATTTCGCGCGGTAAAGGACAGTTTACCATGGTATACATGTAAGTGATTTTCACCATGGTAAACCTTCTTTTACCGTGCGAAATTACCATTCACCATGGTAAAATGGAGAATACATGTATTTTTTATAATAGGAATAGTATGTTGAGAGAAGGATGAATGCTGTTGTATGTTGTTCCAGATCAAGTTCTGCAGCCCCGAGCAGGAATTACGTGGGCGTACTTACTTCTGCTATCGAAGCATTGCAATTCTCACCAGGTATTGGAGAGTACCGGTACGCCAAACTGACTTGGGAATACAAGAACCACTAGACATATCACTTATATTCTTTACATCTACGTACTTCTGTGCCGAGGTTTTTTTCTACACTAAGTATTATTTTTCTGTTTGCGAATGGAGTGAATCGTCTGGCCATTAGGTGGCTAATAAGAACTCAATATTGAAGGCAGAGGCGAAAAAAACTGTATAAGAACATGCAGCTACTCAATGACTCAGCCCAGTTTCGTATGGATGGAAAAATCAGAATGTAAATGTACTCTTCCTGGAGNACAGTGAAAGAATAGCATGGCAACCATCCTGACTGTGACATTTTTATCTTTTTTTAGTGTTTATATGTACTTGATGTTTCGGTGTGATACACGACATCGATGTCACCTTTGGTGATTTTCTTGCACTAGATAATGCATTGAATGTGTGAGCACGTTTGATTGTGCGAAACCGATTTAGAGTGTGGGTACAAGGTATACTGTACCACCCCCAGGAAAGAACACTGGGGTCATTTGTACATAAATCGCTGTACACTTAATGATATTAGATATACATCTGCGTGTCATGATCACAAGTAAACCATGTACGTGTCAGATGTGGTATTACAAGGTGATAAGCTATAACCAAGATTGAGGTAAACTATCATAAACATCGTGTGTAGAAGGAAGACCTAATCATCGTTACATTGTGATCCCTAGTTATCTTGTGTACTTAAACCATCTTTGCTGTGTACCTATTGAGCCAGAGCGAGGGTGTTCTTTCTGGGAGTACACAGAGAATGTCGTTTGGATTTGAATCATGTGAACATGATTGTAAAAGCTTCGGAGGATAATCTCCCTGAACATGGCTTCAGATTGAGACGCACTCCTTTACTAAAGGCGGCTCTCCACGTGAAAGTTTTCTTGCGCAAGTTGGCTCACAATGGGCAATTCACCATATTTGTTCCTCACGGCTTACGCTGGGACCAATGACATAAACAACTGCTCGCAGTTGAATTGCCCATAGAGAGCCAACTTGCGCAAGAAAACCCCAAGAAAACTTGCACGTGGAGAGTCGCCTTAACTCAAAGAACAACATGTGTATTCTCCTTTCCACAAGTTGACCCAGTGTGAAAGCATGATGTCAATGATGCTGGCCATGGAGGATTTCCTTTGTGGCCGCGTGGTTGGCGCGTTAGCCTCTGAGCTAGAAGTAAACAACATAGACCATGATCTCTATGTGGATGGGTGACCGGCACACATAAAATACATGTATACCAGTGCTTAGTTCCGGTATGTGACACAAAGCAACTTCAGAACCAATCTCACAAACTTAAGAACAGTCCTATATCACTGACTAGCATTGTGTTTTGAATGCTGCGCTGGTGCTTTGACTTGTGGGTTGGAGAGTATCCCCTAGGCCTAGGAATAAGCAGAAAATGATTCATAGCTCTTGGTGCACTTAATCTGCTGACAATCAAGGACATGAGAATGGGGAAATCTGGCACCATAGCCATCATTATACTCTATTACACCAGTTAATTAGAAATGACCTAGTTATCACAATTAATTACCATGACTGTTCAGTTTGTTGGCATAATAATGTTGGACGTATTAGACATTTTAGTTTTTAGCCCGCTTGGCCCATAGGCCAAAAGGGCTTATGCTGTGCTTGGCGCCTTTAGTGGTGGTCTGTCGTGCGTGCGTTAGTGCGTGCGTGCGTGCGTGCGTGCGTGCGTCCGTAAACTTTTCCCTTGTCAGATGGATAGCGCCTTCAGTTTTTGACCGATCATTTTCATATTGCATATGGGTGTGTATGACCACAAAATCTAGGTCAAGTTCGATTTTGGGTGCGATACGATTCCTACTTTGGCCAGTAGGGGGCGTTTTGTGAAAAAATTCAAAGGCCTGTATTTTGCGAATGGCTTGAGCTATCACGATGAAACTTTGTATGCATGTACCTCTAGCTTGTGGTGACTTGCACACGAAGTTTCGGTGCAATCTGATTCTCCACTTTGCCACTAGGGGGCCAAAACGAAAATATCAAATTTTTCCTTGTCAGATGGATAGCGCCTTCNGGTTTTCACAGGCATTGGGATAATCAAGGGCATGAATTGTTAAACCATTGAAGGATTACTATCCAAAACCCTATGAAAACAGCACCGCTTCCCACAAACCACGGCGAAGTCTGGTGTAGTGGAAACGGGCCTTGACAGTCAGAAACTCGGCCATAGAACCTCTTTGGGCCGTATGCACGGTTGGACTTTAGCCTAAAGTATAGCTTAAGTTAGAATTTCTCTTGCTTGAAGCATTGAATAAAGGCAGACTTTAATGAAAGTGTGGCTGAAGTCCGACCCGTGCATACGGCCCTTTGCGTCATTGGTCTTAGCGAAAGGTGTAAGGAAACCAAAAATGGTGAATTGCCCATTCAGAGCCAACTTGTATGAGAAATCTCTCACGAGGAGAATCACCTGAGTTGCTCTTGGTAGAGGACTCTCACATTTCTGTTGTGAGGGCAGGGCTCAGTTGTTCAAAACAGCATTTATTGCCTTTGTGGTATTAGGACTATCTTTGATTTTAACAATGTGAATAATGACTAGTGTGTACTTTCACTCCTCTCTCATACAAGGATATGTCCTGCAAATGCACATCAAATAGCAGTAAAAGTATTACTAGCCTGAATTTACGTCAATGTCTCAGATTCAGAAGATGGTTTTATGATTGCATGTGGTTCACTTTGAAAAGTATTTGTCAGACAGACCTCCTTGTATTAGTGCTGTTCAATTTTGCTGTGTACTTTTAAACCAAATACTCAAAAGTTTATGAAAATTCCTGCTCAGCAGAGATAGTGATGAACTTACGGTACTGACGATGGAATGGTAAAACATCACACAAGTTACGATGAGTAAATCGGAGTTGATTTGTCGAATGATTTTGCATTTATCTGCTTTTATGTTATTTTTCTGTTGATTTTATATTGTAGACTTGCTGGCGAGTGTTTGAAGTGGAGGCTTATATGTATATAGAGAGAAAGAGATGTTAACAAATGCCATATACACTGTGAATGGTTAGGATGACCTCGTCAGGGGCATCAGGTTTCCAAACTTCAATTCTCGCCATCTTTTAACAGGCTTCCTGCTGTTAATAGAGAACTGCATGTAGAACAAAACCCAACTGAATACTCAAATTAAAATTCTGACAAAATCAAAAGTATTTTCCACCCGTAGCTAAGCCATAGCTAGTATAAAACTGTCGTTAAGAGTCACAAGGCAGTATAGCTCACCCTTTACATAGGAGGCCCTTGACTGGTTTGTCCTAATCGTTTTGGTACTATCGTGTACAGAATTTTATTTTTTCTATGTTCAGCTGTCTGCTTTGTGGTTATACTCAAATTGTATTTCTTGTGAAGTTTGGGGGAATTTTAGACTGTGCTTGATTACATTATAACAGTCAAATGATCTGCATGTGGAAGAACTTCAAAATGATCAGCCCCTTTTGTCATTTGGGAATCAAAATGACTTAGAAACTTGCACCTTTCAGTTAGCTACTGTACTTTACACGCTGGGTTGCTTCTGTGCTGGATAAATTCGAGCCTGTAT
>NMRB01001916.1:90417-101116 GCA_002633025.1 Notospermus geniculatus | reverse complement strand
TTTTTAGCTCAGCTGACCAAAGGTCAGCGGAGCTAGTCATATGTATACTGAGTGGCGTCCGTATGTGTGTCTGTGTGTGTGTCGTCCGTTAAACTGGCACGTTTCGCAACCGCAAGGCCCAGAGTCATGAAAGTTGGTGGAGAGGTAGGCCCTAGGGAGGACTTGAAACAGAACCAAAACTTTTTGCGATTTGACCTACATTCTGCCCTCCAGGGGGCATTTTCCGTAAAATAAAAAATCCAAATAACTCAGTCTAGAGAAAATACATCAACCTGTAATTGATAGGTTGCATAGCTTAATTATTTCTTCACATTCTGTGGGGGTAAATTTTTTGATGTTTGTCCACCAGGGGGCACAATCTGCAGAAATATGAAACAGGGGTATTTGAATTTCCCGCTTGATGATGTCACCATTTATGCTGTCTGGATGATGTCACACTACTTCCTGTGGGTTTGTGCTGACTGGAAAGCAAGAATAGCCTTTATGCACTGCTGATGATGTCACCATTTTATGCTGTCTGTGGATGATGTCAAACTGCCTGTGGGCTTGTGTTGACTAAAGTAAAAGCAAGAACAGCCTTTCTGCACAGCTCACCATGCTTTATGTGATCTCATCATCATCAGCTCCAACTTCCAATGGCAATATGGTCAAGTGGTGACCGTCTTGGACTTTGTTGTGCTCTGCTCCATACATGTAACTTGAGAACGGCTTGGTCATTAGCTTCATGATATTGCCATGCGTAGGCCTAGGCATGTCAGATCATGCATCGTAGGCCTATTGATTTTTGGTTGTGCTCCAACTTCCAGTACAGTAGGCCTAGGCCTATAATAAATGACATGTGGCGATCATGGATGGGGCATTCTGTTCCATTACTTGAGAACTGCTTCATCAATCAAATTCACATGTCAGCTGAGCGCATCGCCCTTGGGCGACTTGTTTTGCGTGGTACTAGGTAAGGTCAGAAATGTGTATGCCACTGGAGTTCCTTTGGCTGAAGATACCGGCGTCCAAGTGGTTTCTGGTTGTCTCTGTGAGTGAGGTCGTCCCAATTGGAGGTTCTTAAGAGTTGCGGTCTTCAGGGTTCCTTTCCGTCCTGTGGTGGTGCGAGGTGACTTTCCACGAATACAAGGCTGGCATACATATTTCTGCACCAAAGCCAGTGAATTCTGACCACACCACTCAAATAGCATGCAGACTTGTTCAAGAATTTCCAACTCCTTCCCCCATATTCGCCGACTTGTGATATTTAAGCTAATATTGTCTTCCTTTCCTAAGATAACCCCAGATGTTTGAAGGGTGAGGTTGAAAGTTACTGTGCAGAGATCCACCTGATGTGGCCGTACAACCCGAGGGCTGGCAACGTTCTCTCCACTGGTGTGTCCATACAGGCTGGTTGGCCTTTCCAAAGATAGAGAGGGTCCTTTGGGTTGTTGCCAACCGTGTGTCGAGGATCTTTATCTTTCCTATTGATGTTGAGGATATCATTCGTGATGCTCTCTAATTGGGCCATTCTACTGATGATATACCTGGCTGAAAGAAGTTCCCCTAAACTCCGCGGCTGCCACATTCTCCCTGATTGTGGTCGCTGCTGATGATAGTCTGGTAGTGAACGAGCGATGTTGTACACCACCCGGTGTAAGAGGGCCACCGCTAGGGTCATTCTGGGCTTGTCACTTGAACAGTCGCCACTTACGTGAAGGTAATTAATGTGAAGTTTGCTCACACAACTTATTCGAGAAGAATCAAGGGTAAAGGTATGGGGACAGAACCCATTGTGATTACTCAAATGCTAAATAGCAATTTAATCCATAGACAACATGTCATGATTTCTTCTGAAAACAATGATGATAAATCTATGGAAATATTGGTTCTTTATCTTAAAATTTGAATGGATTATGCATAATTTCTTTTGTTAAAAGTCCGAGCTAAGTTTTATCTAGCCATTTCCAAAGTTACTTTATTATACAAAAACGAACCTTGAGATTAGATAACGTTGAGTATGCAAGTAGAAGTGAAACATATCCATTCACACCTGTTTTGTTCTTGTTGTAACAGTTTGTGGTGCACACCTTGATTACGGTAATACCTAAGTCTTGAACTGTAGTGTCACCCTGCTACAGATGCACACGAAGGTGTCCTGTTAAATTGATGATCATTTTTTGGCCCAATGCCCTTCTGGGGTGTGTGTGACAAATTCAATGAGCTTGCACTACTTCCGTGGTAAAAATTGACTTGGCTGTACACGAACTCCTTGCTTCTGTGCATCTGTAGTGAGGGTGGCCAGTAGGGCCATTTTCCTGTTCTCTCCGCCCAACCATTCGGTGACGTGCCCAGATGAGACGTGATGTGACAGACGGACTGTTCTCGCAAGAGTGATCCTCATCCCGTTCATGCCAGAAGTCGAGTGATACCCTGCTGTCAAGGTGGCCTCAGCATCAGCCAAGTGATGGCGACGAACACGATCCTCCACAACACTGCTTTGTTTTGAAGGGGTCATCCATTCAGTGGCTCTAAACAAGAACACTCCACTCATGGTGCATACGTTCGTCATGATATCTAATCTTTATGATTTTCGGCAAAAATAGCAACATTTCTTGATAGATTTTGTTCACAAAAGGACTTTGAAGAGTGTTGTGTTACTGTTTTCTCAATGGATGGCCCCTGTCATTCTGCATTGCATGCATTTGGGTAGCAGCTATGGCAGTGTCATTTCTTACCTTTTGCAGAAGATTTAGAAAAGGGCAGTATGTGACATGCCGCAGGTCCTACCAGAGTGTAATCTTTTCGGGGTTCCAGCTAGGTCTCAATCAGATGAACAGTGAAATTATTTTATCAGTGCACATGCACCAAAAAAGGGGCCAAGGCAACAGACATTCATCCTGTCAGTGTGTCCTGAGTGAACTTTTCGTTCAATTGTGAATCACTTTCAAAATGAACTCCTGGCTGGAACCCTGGTTTTTACGCAGCCCCTGTGTGATTTGTGTGTATTCATATCCTGTTTTCGTTTGTTCCACCAGGACCTAAAGGATTACATGCGCCAAGCAGGCGATGTCACTTACGCTGATGCACACAAGCCAGTCAAGAATGAAGGGTAAGAGTACTGTTTGATTAACGTGGTGAAATAACGCATTAGCAAATTGTTATGATCAGGCCTAAGCTGTCTGTGTAACAGTAGTTGACAGGTCTTTGAAATCTGAAGTTTGCATCATGGACATTGTGAATGCCTTTGAGCTGTTATCATTGTATTAGTGTCCTTAGAGTGAATGCAGTTGATCCATATTGCCTATAACATGTATAATCAATTGTTTGACATTCTCTTTCAGTGTTGTCGAGTTCTCTTCCTACAGTGACATGAAAAAGGCCTTGGATAGGTTGGATGACACTGAAATCAACGGCAGACGCATTAAGTTGGTTGAAGACCGGAGGCGAAGTAGTAGGCGGAGGAGCCGCAGCAGGTGTGTGCAGTATTTTCAATATCTTATCATGAAGTTGAGTTGTTCATGCTGCTCATGAAGTTGAGTTGTTTAAATGTGAGGCCTAATGGTAGTACTTCATGAGTATCTGCTATGGAAACTACTGATTAATGGCCAGTTATTCAAATAAATCTTTTGTGTTTTATATCCTCAGTCCTCCGACTCGTGAATCGTCAAAATCGTATCTTTCAGATCCCGCAGTCGATCCCGCAGCAGGAGGAGGTCCAGGTCCAGGAGTCCACGCTCCCGAAGTCGCTCTCGTAGCCGTAGTCGCCGACGCAGTCGTAGTCACAGGCGCAGTCGTAGTCGGAGTCGCAACAGCAAATCCAGGAGCAGAAGTCACAGCAGGGGGCGTGACAGGGGCAGCAAATCCAGGAGTCGCTCTCGTTCTCATAGCAGATCACCACGCAAGAATTCAAAGAGCAAGAGTCGCAGTAGGAGTCGAGACAGGGACCGATCTAAAAGTGCTTCACCTGCACCAGCCAACAATCACAGTCACGATTCAGAGAAGGAATCGGATAAAGGCGAGAATTAGGCCGCCATCATCCAGTGGTTGAACTGACATTCTTTGATCCATTTGCATGATGTTATTGTGGACAGGCCAAATCCTGTCAATGATTGGACATGGTCTCGCCTCATGGGGACAGGTTGCCTTATAAAGGCACTTGACAACGACAGAGTAGGCACTGACAATCTGTTGTCATTAAGATTTGTATATATAGAAACAGTTTCACAAATCACCATGATTTTGTTACACGAGTTGAAAATAACTTTTTCATCGCCCTAAATTATCTTCTCCATTTAGACCCGTACTTCAGGTTCTTCAAATTTTCTTTCAACAATATTATGTTACTGCAAGTTCTCCTTCATCCATCTCTCTAGGTCACCTGTATACAATGTGTACTCCAATGAGATTAATCCATTCCATGATAATGGCATTAACTAATCAGTGTGGGCTTATGCTGGTTGTAGGCTACATACCAGTCAATAGTTTGTTCAAATTGTGTTACTATTGTACACCCGTTGTTCGCTCCACTCGAGTTACTGCTTACTGTAAACATTAGGTTCTCGTGCTTTTAAGGTTCTCATATTTTATTATGGTCCCTACATATCAATGTAGGGACCATCTTGATATCACTGGGTAGGTAGGAAATTTTTATTTCTTTCTTCTTCTTCTTCCACACTCAATTGGGACACGATTGCATGAAAACCACTCAATGGCCTCAAAATCAACCAGTACCGTTGAGTAGTGAATACTTGTATCCAGGTCTGAAAGGTTAGATAGTTTAAAAAAAGTTAACTTACGATGGTTTTTGAAGACTGTTTTATTCTGAAGTGATGAAGTTAAATAGCTCCCTCAGTTTTTTTTTTTTTGCTTCTGGCTGGTAAATATGGTGGATCCGTATCCAGCTCGACCACTTTGCCCTTCCTCTGATCTCTGAAGACGGTNGTCACAATCCGCTGGGCGCGCTGCCGTCGCGACGCTACCTCGACGTCAAATGGATAATGGCGCGGCCCAATATGGCGGCGCGTAACCACTGGAAATCGCTATGCTCAGTTGTCATTGGATTATCACCTTTTAAAATGTTATTCGCGGGCTTTTCTTGTGACGGTTTTGACCAATCAGAGTCCAATGTTCATATTATGATAATTTGGGGTCAAGTTCCGGCAAGGTCACTTCGTCGCTAGCAGACAAATTTTATGCTCGATTTTACCAGTGGAAATTCAAGGTAAGTTATACGAAAATAGCTTTAAACACCCAATAAATGGAAACTTAGTGTTTTAAAGAGTAAATTGAGCCTTAGATGAAGAAAATCCATCGTTGGGTTCAGTATCTAAGGCCGTTGGCAAAATTTTTGGTCGATCGGAAAATTCCAAAATGGCGGACGCAACAATGTTAGACTTTTAGCGTTGCGGAGACGTTTCAAAATCCAGCACCATCGGCACGTTTAGTGGCCCATCGATGTTATCAAAGGCATTTTTATGAATGGTAAAGACCTCAGTAATTTATATTTCTACATAATTTTGTTTGGTATGCTTCCATAATGTGGAAAAATGTGTTTGTTTTGAGGCCCATCATCGATCAGGATTCTGAAGCGAGTCGAAATCGCCGAGCCCGCGCATGTCCGTTGTACAGCCAGCAGAATACGCAGTAAACTTTGTATACGCCTATTACCATGTATTACTGCAGAACTGACATTCTAGGATGAAAATGATAGGCCTTTAAGTAGTTTTGAGGTGCTGTTATTTGGTATATCGGAAGTATTATTGCACTAGAACCTGTACCTACCACAACCATTATGTTAATGAGCTATGTGTGGTCACATGATCAAAACATTGATCAGCTGGCTGTGAATCAAGGTAAACATTGCCATGTGTTGAACAAAAGGCAAGACCAAGTGAGTGATATGTATACTTTTTTAATCATACAGGTTGTGTCTTGATAATTAAATTTTAATCACACATTTATTACAGAAAAATATGAAAGTACAGACAAGAAATTGCACTGCTGATTATTTCTTTTGGTCTCTTTAATTTTCTTCTTCTTCAGGGTTCCATGGGAATTGGCTCTTGAGTTAATTTTCCAGTCCACATTTAATGTGGTGAACCTGGCTGATGTCAATCTCAGGTGTTCCTCAGTTCCCCCAGCCTGCGGTAATGACTGAGTCAATGGATGACTGGAGCAAGGAGCATTTCTTCGACAAGTTGAAATCATGTGACGTTGAAAGTTTTACTTATGGTGAATGCATTCAGATTTTCAAATATGTAAGGAATAGTATCACTTGGGGCAGCATGCGCGATATGTTGAACATACAGAATCCAAGGGTAAGAGAAGTTTCAGAATGCGCTCTCCGAACCTCATTTGACAGCATTGTAAAAAAAAGTTGATGCATTTCACAGAACAAAAAAGAACAGGGACAATATGACAATCCTTGAGTTGTTGTTCTTTCTTTATTGTTTCTTATCACTTCTGTCTGGTTGCCAGGGAAACCACAGGAATTGTTGTAAATCAGGACTCCTACATTGTACCATAGTAGCCAATCAGTTCAAAGTATTGATTACTAATTCAAAATCACATGTGAAACACAATACTGACACAAACATCAGAAATTTCATTGTAAGTAAGTGGCAAATATGGCGTATTTTCTGGAGAAGACACATTTTTTGAAATTTCTTGTATGGTTTCCATGGCAACAATGCATTTAAAGACTACTTTTGAACCAAAGCAGACACTCTATGCTGACCTCATGGTCCTCATATATCAATAATCATGTTGTAAATTTTTGGTTTAAGTTAAAATGTAATTTTCTTGAAAAAAATCAGATTTTTCTGAATCCATGATTGGTTTCCATGGCAACCACGCATGATTGCTTACCTTTATTTAACAGGAGATAACTCTAGGCTGACTTCATGGTTCTCATACATCAATGATTATGCCATAAATTTCAAGTAAATATTAAAATGTCATTTTTCCAGGAAAAAAACAGATTTCCCTGAATTTGTGAATGGTTTCCATGGCAACCATACAGTGATGAATACCTTTGAATTACAGGTGATGGCCAGTTCTGACTTCCAGGTTCTTATTTCATTGATAATTTTGACATTAATTTCAGGTGAAACATTTTTAATATGCTATTTTATTTAAAAAACACATTTCTGTGAAATCATCATTCGTTTCCATGGCAACCAGAAATTATGTGATGGAATTTTCTCCCTATATCCAAGGCTGAGGTCTTGAGGCATGACTGCTCTTTCACCACCTTTTTGAATTTTTCAAATATCTGATTTCAGTGAAGAGAAATGAAGAGTTTTGTTGAGCCCTACCATTCTCTATTAGCCAATTAACTGCCTCTATTGTTGCACATTTTTTGTCTATTGTTTTTCTATGTAATTACATAGAAATGAATTTGACGGTTAGTTGGGGACAAAAAATTCAATATCTCGGGAACCACACATTGGATTTTTGAAATTCAAAAACTGGTGTGTCTTGTTTTACAAGCTCTATGAGACCAGATAGTTTTTAAACATCTGAGGGCAACCCTGAATTTTTTTGTGATATACCTATATATTTATTAGAGCAGCAAGTCCATCCACAGGAACTTGTACCGTTAATTACGGGGGTCCTACCCCCCTATATATATAATACAGTCTGTATTATATATAGGCCTATAGGGGGTAGGACCCCCGTAATTAACGGTACAAGTTCCTGTGGTCCATCCATGACATGAGTGCCTAGCCTATGCGTGGTATCAGGTATGGGCGGTTATTACCGCAAAAAAGGGACGTGCAGGCGAAAACAAGGACAGTTAGAACGAGGACGTTATGAAGTGAAACGAAGACACTATGTACTAAAATAAAGATGTGGTACATGTTGTAGGCCTAATTTGAATCGTACGGTGTCTTTCAAAAAAGACTAGGCCTACCTAGCCTAGTTACTAGTAGGAGGGACTCATCCTTGCGAAAAGACCACTTGATTTTGCATTCATGGCATGCACCGTCTATCTCGGTCTAGGCCTAGTAGTTGATTCTGCTGAAAATTGTTTTTCCAGGCTGCAACAGAACGTGATGTACGAAGAAGGGTCTCGTATCAAGAGTAAGGATCTGTACGAACTGTACCGAACCGGTTACGCGGGCAAGCCATGCAATATTCAAGTGTTCGGCAAATATGTAAAAAGCAATTTCCCTAAAGCACGGGTAGCAAAGCTTCGCCAGAAACCGAACAGAGAATTTTTCTACATTGGACTGAAATTACAGTCACCTGATGATGCTCATCGTCATCACCTTGACAAAGATATATTTTTGATATCAAAAGATCAAGGCCAGCAAAAATATATGTACATATATCCAGACATTACAATATGTGACCTGCAGGTAATCATATACATTACAATCTGTGAGGAATCAGGCCAAATTACAGTAGAGGCCTTTGGAAAAAGTATCGACTTGGACTATCTAGATATTCCCTCCAAAATTGCTTTCAGCCAAAAAACAGTACATTCCGTGTTATCCTTCATCAAGAATGTGAAAGTTTGCAGAGGTTTTGAGGTTGAATTCGGAGCAAATGAAAGGTATTTTGTTCTGAAGACATCAGATGGTGAAAAAAGTACACGTCTAAGGTCGCCCCACTGCTATCGACTTCTTAACGGGAGACAAGTGAAGGGTGGTCCTGAATGTTGTGTTCGGTGCCAGCATTACAGATGGGACCATGTTAGTCGGTTAAACGTGGCATCAACCGAAAGTGACAGTGAAGAAGAAGATGAAGAAGTCGATGCTGTACAGGTGCAGGAAGATGATACAGAGGACATCAAGGACAAATTATTCGATGCTATAAAGGAGGACCTTGCGAAATATGAAAATCTAAAAGTCTTCCTTGAGTCACAATTAACCAACTTGTCGAAGAAGAATGCGAGATTACACACGTGGCATCCGGGGTAAGTTGAACGTTTTCTTTTCAATGTTCAGCTGTTAGGCCTACTCGTAGTAAGAGTGGACGCAAAATTTAATTAGCTGACAGGAGAGCTTTATGACTGATTGTGAGCTTTTTTCTCCACATGAACATCGGATTCGTCTTCCACGGGCAATATCTTTATACACATTCCATTTATCTTTAAAAAAATAACACAACTGTATTACAAATCGATGGTAATTTCAGAATAATCAAGATGTGCCTTGCCCTTTATAACCGGACACGTAAAGGATATGAAGAGCTGAGAAATAGCAATTTCCTCATACTCCCGTCCAGTAGACTTCTTCAATATTATAAGAACAGCACTGACCAGGCTCCTGGATTAGAACATGTATTGGAGCACGTGTTGGAGTGGATGGATAATGCTGCAGGGGAAGAGGAGTCGCCCGTGAACATAAGTATGGAGGTATAGTAACTTTATACCGTTTTGACAATAATTCCTGTTAGCAAGCTTCATCAAAAGTCTCTTATTATCTCTCTTCAGCTGACGCATCACGTCGACTGTCGTCTGCACACTATCGTCATGCTGTTGATAACCCTTTCGGAGGACGATAAAGAAAACCACGTCCTTTTTTGTTTGCTTTCTAATTGTATGAAGAATTGGAACATTTTGTCGCTCACGTTGCTGAGTGAGCATCGCAGTTTCCAAAGAATCTTCAGAGGAGGTGGCGAACACACTTGCCAAAGAACCACTAACATTGTTAAGGTCGATCTATACCCATTGGGTGCCGCCGAACTGCCCAACTTAAACTCGTGATAATTCATTGATAACAATGATTACAAAAACATTTCTGGTACGGTACGTTAGGTACGAAGCATCTAAGTGAACTTTCACCCTAAATAACTGGATCCTATTTCCGGATTGCCCAGAAAGATGACTTTGATGGAAAGGCCGAAAAAATTTCCTTGAGCAATTTTACGTCAGCATGCTATGTCGCATCGAAGCAAACTCTGTTGGAAAAGACGCAGCCATGCCTAGCGCATGTCGGTATAACCGCAGATTTTTTAAAAATATGCTAACTAAGCTTATAATTAACAAAGTTTGGCTTTTACTCCACAACATTTTCTCTGTTTCGTGAATTTCGCGGACATCTGCTTCAAAAACCCAGAATCGGCTGTTATACGGACAAGCTCCATTTGGTGAACAACACACTTCCGTTTTCAAAGTTTAAAAAATGTTTATAAAAGTGGGAGAAAAACTGCTCACAATTTTGAAACTTTATTCTTCACGTGGGTTTGTTTACTGTTTGCAACACACGTTCACTATAGTGTGTTTCCAAATATTACGTGGGGAAGTCAGCGGACCATTGAATGCCAAGGCCTATACATTGTAATTGACTGACAACAATAAAATCTATTTGAGGGCTAACGCGGCCTAAAATTGGCGAACAGAGTTGAGGCAATTATTATTCATTATGATTCATTCATGCCGTGTTCACACTAGGGTTTTATATCGAATCGAATTCGCAATAAAGGCCTATTCCGATATAACGCGTCACACTCAATTCGAAATAGATCACTTTTATATCGATTTAACCAAACCGGTATTTGAATCGGTTTCGATTCGCATTAGCCAAATCGAAATAGTTATGTACTGCATAGTGTACATTCAATGTAGGCCTAACGTCATGACGTAGTTTATTTCGGGTTGAGTGTGACGCGTTTTGTTTCGAATCGAAATCGGTTTAGTTGTAGTGTGACCCGACCCGACGTAACCAAATCGATTTCCGTATTTCGATTTACGGAAACCGATTTCGAT
>NMRB01001916.1:24998-49434 GCA_002633025.1 Notospermus geniculatus | reverse complement strand
TTCTACGACCCACACCAGAGCATATTTTCTAACACTCTCCATCTCTATCTTTGGCTGTTTCTGCTGCTCCTCCCATTCATTTTGTACTTGGTAAGCAGTGCAGTGTGACGTGACATTCCCAGGTCATTCATGCATTTGAATGAGTAGGCTTGTTTCCTTGTCTGATTACAATGTATGAGCCTATATGTACCACCTTGTACTTTTGCAACTTGCAGCTAACTGGTCTGATGATAGATAAAAAAGTGAGGACTTGTTTGTATTTTAATTTTGCAAAATTTGAGCGTATCGGACGAAGCCAGTTCCAGGAGGACCATCAGTCTCGCCTACTCCATCCATAGGCCTACTGATACGAGGCTGTGCAGTGTACACAGACGCTGCTGTCACTGTCGAAGACAAGAGTTGGTGTCACTAAGTTCTACTCCTAAATTAAATAGGCCTAACTGCATGTTTCTATTCTTAGTTTTTCTTTTTCAGACCTTGCCAATCAACACTATAGCATGGACAGTCTACTGCGTGTTTCACCACACGTTCCGTGTACATTCTTCCAACCAGCTACTGCGCATGTGCGAGAAACGCCATGGCAACGTCGTGACCTCTCGCCGAATCTCGCTGAGCCTAAATGGTCTATACATGTATGATTTTGCAAAATTTGACTTTGAGCACCGGACGAAGCCAGCTCCTGGTCCTGGACCATCCATCAGTCTCGCCAACTCCATAGGCCTACTGATACGAGACTCTGCAGTGTACACAGACGGTGATGTCACTGTCAAAGACAACAGTTGGTGTCACTACATGTAAGTTACTCCTAAATTAAATAGGCCTAAGAACTGCATGTTTCTATTCTTACACTTAGTTTTTCTCTTTCAGACCTTGCCAATCAACACTATAGCATGGACAGTCTACTGCGTGTTGATAGCATCAGTGTTCACGGCACTAAAGATCATCAACCATCGTCTCCATTACATGTATGACAATAGTGAAGTGATTGAAGAGAGTGAAGATGAGAGTAACAGGTCAGACAAAAACAGCAGTCGAAAAAGCAGTACTTGTGGTCCACAGAATGATGCACAAGGGTTAGTGTTAGGGGTCGTTCAATATTTCAGCATCCCTGTGAGTGAATTGGATGGGGTTGGCATATTAAAACAAGCCTTTGTTTTAAGGGAAAATTATCTTACTTTTAATTATCTTATTCTTACTCTTGATTTCGTCACTCATTGAGGATGGGAAAATATTGGACTATTCCCAGCTGAATGTCTAAATTGCCTGATTGTAAAGCATTGTAGAATAAGATGCATGCCATGTATGCAGTGTAGTTGACATGATCTGCTAAACAACATTGAACTAGACCTACTCAGGCCACCTTTTCCTCTTATATACATAGGCTTTTATGCTCATATCTGCAGATATCATAAAACAGCCTTCCTTGATTACCCCTGATTCTAGATATGATTAAGAACCATTTGGCCCAGTTGGACCCTTGTGCACACATTTTGCCTCGCTGTTGTGTTGTTGCAGTATTTGATCCTTTATCTTGTAGCAGATCTATGTGGTTACACTAGATAGTGACAAAGGGATGAGTATCTTGTGCACTGTCCTGTTTTGTGGCACCCCCAGTCTCTATTTTGTGGTACCCCCAGTCTTTGCCTTTGACTGTTTGTTGATTGTCAACAAGACTGGATGAAGGTCTGGTTGACACCATTGTTTAGATTTCAGCTATCAGGATTACTCTTTTCACATTTTGTATTGTCTTTGAGACCACCTTACAGTTGAAAAACATTAGCCCATGTTGAATTGGTTAGCATTGGCCTGCAAGTGCAAGCCAAATGCAACAAAGATCAAATTGTATCCTCACTAACTGTCTCTTGCCTTATTGTTCATGTTGAGTGTGTGCCCTTGTGGTCATGTGATGGGTGCCCATGTCTTTGTGTTCGTACCTGTGCATGTATCCTTAGACCAGTGTCGTGTGCCCATGTGTTAATAATCATTGGCCATACCATCAGTCAGTGCTGTGCGATCATGTCCTGTCGTCCTTCACTGTGATTTTCCAATCAGTTTTCTCTTTAATGTCTTGAGAGAATAGTTAATTTATGAATGATGGTGTATTCTTTCCATTTTAATCAACAGTATACAAGAAACTTCTGATGGCATTGAAATGGTCACCATTGACGGCGCCCCTGGCCAACCTAACCTCACCCCACCAGTCCAGTGTAGTTCAAGGAATTCCATCGTTGATAGTAAAGATGGCAAACGGTCAACACCAGCTGACTCCATGGAATACATAAATAGGATAGTTAAAGATGATATAAGAAGGAAAAATTCTAGTGTTCATGGTAGGTTTCATCAAGTTTATGATCTGCTGATTAACCTGTTCGATTTACATGTATTCCAGTATGTTGTGTTTTTTCTGTCAGATGTAAGCTTGCTTTTCTTTTTGAGCCTGAAAGTGTGGGTGTGCTGCCTTGATTAACAACAGTCGGTCAACACCAGCTGACTCCATGGAATACATAAATAGGATAGTAAAAGATGATATAAGAAGGAAAAATTCTAGTGTTCATGGTAGGTTTCATCAAGTTTATAATCTGCTAATTAACCTGTTGGATGTACATGTATTCCAGTATGTTGTGTTTTTTCTGTCAGATGTAAGCTTGCTTTTCTTTTTGAGCCTGAAAGTGTGGGTGTGCTGCCTTGATTAACAACAGGTTTTCAATTCTGTTGATCAATCTTGCCCTTTCTCTTATCCTTGTCCTTAATTATAAGATGTCTCGTTATTGGACACTATTCAAGAAGGTTTGGAAACAGAGAAGGCTTGATTTGATTACAAAAGCACAAGTAACGACTTCGTGTTATATGTTGTAAAGCTTGTAGATGCATTTGGTAAAAGCACTTCGGTAATACCGGTGATGTTGTCCACCATGGCACAAAGTAGCATTGTTAGTGAAGTTCACCCATTGTGTCACTTTGGCCCAGGTGTCCCAGAGTCGGTCTAAATGGCGTGGTGGATTTGGAGCATGGCAGGGTCTGTGGTTTGATGGAGTCGGAAATATCAGGGCCTTTGGTCTCTTTGTCTTTAGTGAGCGTTGTCCGAAAGCAAAATGTCTGAGGCCAGGATGTTTCAAAATGGCATGAGGTGGCCCATATTGCCCTCCCTTTCTTGTCTGTGGAAGGCTACAGGAGTGCCTGTCTTGCATGATAGACACATCTTTTCTCACAGGTCAAATGACAGACCCGGCTTGAACCAAATACTTGCACAACACAGCTTTTAGGTGTACAATTTTTCTGTGTTGATTTTTCATTTCTAGACCTGAAAGTTGATGTCCATCGCAAAGATAGCTTAGATACCACCGCATCTTTGTCATCACTTCACTTTAATGTTCCTGAAACAGCAGACCCAGATGATTCTGGTGAGCTGTGTGAAGGTAGTGTATAGGATGGATGTGTACATGTAGACGATAGTCGAGGTTTGGGCCATGGATGAAATGCAATAGTATGATAGTGTAGGTCTGTCTAACTTGTTGAATACCATGGCCACTCTCTCTTAGATTCATTTTCATCTCATTTGTGCAGAGGAATGAACTGTTGTTGCAAGTGAGATGAAATGGTGATAAGTTGAATTATATGATTATTCTAATCTTTTGCCATAGTGAAATTTTCGCAGTTGCATTTGGTCATGGAGAACAAAGTCGTCTTTCAGAGTCCAACTACAAGACATATTTTGATGTTGATCTTGCAGAGACCACACCAGAGAAGGCACATGAAACAGAGGAGGAGGGACCAACACTTCATACACCTTCTGTGATTACTGCCACTTGTCATGGTATGTCAAGTACATGTATTACACAACATGAACTGTAGCTTGTTATGTGGATTCTAAGCATGTTATGCTTTGCCTTAAAAGTCACCATTGGACAGCCAGTTGCCTCATGTCAAAATGTCAAACGACATCACGGCCTGAACACAGCATCAACACACAGATCGTGAAGTCAAAATGTCATGATGTGACAGTTTTGACGTCGTTGCCGACCATTTTACAGCCAACATGGCCGATTCTTTGCAGTTACATGACCGTTGTGATGTCAGTGAAGAACCTCTATATTGGGCTTAGTACCTTAATGACTTATGAGTCTGTCTTGTATTTCAGAAACCGAGAACACAGAAAGCCCACAGGCTTCTCCGCTGACTCGTTCAGGAAAATCAAGTGATAGAACCAGTGAATTACAGGCTGAAGGAGATATTCTCTCACGGAGTACGGATAAACTGTTGACATGTGCACCAGAAAAGGATAAGGAAACTGGTGAACAGGTGTCTGCATCAACTTTTGATGAAAATGACATCCCTAGGTTTCCACGCAATCGAAAACAGAGACGTGCATTTAAAAGAGCCAAAAGTACTTTAGATGCTGATACTAGTTCTCTTGGTGGGGATCGGCGGGGTTCTTTAGAAATAGTGACTCCTGGGAGGAAGTATTCATTACCTGTGGAGATATCTATGACTGGTGTTCCAGGTGTGCAAGAAAATCCAACGACTCCAAAATACAGATTAGATTTGAAACGTGGTTCATTGTCAGAGCAACCTCGTTTTCGATTAAACCTGAAACGCGAGTCCATATCAGAAGAGCGCAGTCCGACAACTGAAGCCCACAGTATTAAGTTATTTTTAGAAGAATCTAAGTTGTCAGATAGTCAGGATTTGGACACCAGCGGGCAGGGTAAATCTGGGGGTGATTGTGAAGGTGCTACGGAGAAATCGACCAATAGTCAAAATGTCAATATTGCAGCAGTGAAAGAGACTGAATCGGGGAAAAATTCACCAAAACGTAGAAGCAGTACTAAAAAATCACATGAAAAACTTAGTGCTAAGAAATCACATGAGAAGTTATCAGGTTCTAAAAAATCCTTAGAGAGGTTGAATAGTGTGAAAAAATCGCATGAAAAGTTGGATAGATTAAAAGGTAGTCGTGATAGAGTGGATGAGGAGGCTGTTAAAAGTGACATAGCTTGTTGTCTGGATGATTTGCCAGTCAACAAATTCATATTCCGTGATACTTGTAAGGTGGAGGACGAGTGTAGACCAAGGTGGCATAAAGAGCCACTCCATCGGGCAGTGTCGGACTGCACGGGCAGTTCTAAACCGCCCAAGTCTAAGGAACGGACGTTGTCATTTAGAAGTAGATCACAAAGTCAGAGAGCTAACACGGGTGATAGGAGTAGGAACTCTAGTTTTAGATCATCTACGCGTTCAAGGGGATCTAGGCGGTCTAGGAGAAAAGTCTCCCAGATATCCATAGACAGCTCTTGTCTGCCAGCGGGGGAGATTGAGCGGTTGAGACTTGATGATTCCCACCGGTTGTCAACAGAATGTGAAGCCGGGAGAACAGCTGGTTCTGGACCGAGGTGTATAACACCAAGTTTCCACACTGGGACCTCACTAAGTCGTAAATCGAGTCTGGGGGACCATGCGGAGTTTATAGCAGGTGCTGATAGGAGGGCATCTAGTCAGTCGTGGAAATTGGATGAGATCAGAAACATTTTATCCATGGAAGAGAAGAAATCGGAATCAACACAGACATTAACGGAACAAAATATAAATGCATCTGGTTCTAGTGGTGATAAGAAAAAGGATCGTGACAGTGGAATACTACACTTATTGTTCAAGAATTCAAGTGACAGTCGACCAACGTCGTCGCAGCAGAGCAGCGTGGTCGGCCTTGATTGGCTCTTCTCAGATAGTGATACTTCTTCAGGTATGAACCACCTTAAAAGCACTCCTCTTCGTGAGACTTTTCTTGTGAAAGTTGGCTCTAAATGGGAAACTCAGCTGTAGGGAGCTATGGGCAGTTGTTTTGTTTAGAAATGTAGAACAAACTCTCCTTCTAGATGTAACTCTGTATAAACTTTTCAAATTCAAGTACCACAATATTTTAAACCTCTTTGACATGATTTCAGCGAGTTCAAGATCACGTTCACCGTCTGTGGACTCCTCCAGCACACTGACAGATGAAGAAATAAAACATCAGCCACACAAACGGGCAAGGAAGCGTTCTGTGACGGATGAAGACACCAAGATGAGAGCTACAGGTGCCATACCCAAGAAGAAAGCAGCACAAACTGAGGGCTCAGGGAAAGAGAGAAAAGCAAGGAAGACATCGAAGACGTCAGGTGAGCTTTCCTGAAATAAACGCATACACGTGTATCTTATTTGTAATGCACACATACATGAGTGTATCTCTTTGAAACGAACAAATACGTGTGTATCTTGCTTGATTGTAATGAGCCTCATTCTGCAGGTTTCCAAATGTGTTTCTGTTAAGTTTGATTTTATTATCTCAGTCATCTCTGTTCTTACAGAAACAGGTGAATCTGTGCGTCCGTCGTCCTCCCCCGACCATGGCGACCTTGATCATGACCTCTCCAGACGTCTGCTCGAGATCCTCAACAAGACGGACGACCCATTGGAGTGTGAAGCTGAGCTGAAGAAACTCAAGCAAGAACTTGACTTGAGAAGTATGCACAAAATTCATTAGTTTCTCAATGAGTAATTCATCTGGTTGGCTCCAGGTTTCCATTCTCTAGAACCAGAGACCCTGCTTTGTCATGCAATGAGATTCATCTTCATGATCCATTGAATTCGCTGTATCCTGACTTATAATGCTTTTATAGGAGAAGGTTCAGACTAAGCCTCTTGCAGCCATCATTATATGGAGGCAAATAACTCACAAGACCACTTTCACCTTTCAGAAAGCAAGAAAGAAGAGCCGGTGAAAGTTAAAGTGGATAGTGCAGATGGTAAGTGGTGCAGTCAATCTAAAGTTTCTCCTGCAATAAAGCTGTCCATGGGCAATTCTACTGAAGAAAACTTCGGACAGTCTTGCGTACATCGTGTTTTGTTTCAGGGGGTGCAACATCAGACAGAGGTAAACGAGATGGTAGTGCCAGTGGCGAGTCGACCACATCTAATCCGTCAGAGATGAGTGCCCTTCTGCCGTCATGCAGTGCAGGCATGCCGCCGTCACCATCGCCTAGTAAAGACAGAAGGTAGGTGGCAGTGCCACCTGGCATAAAATCTTCCCTCAGTGGGGAATTGGGCTCCAGGGGGTGTAAATAAGTTCATCTTCCTAAGTTGTTGAGCATCTGATGGGTAATTGGTATCCAACATAGAGCACAACAAACGACACACAAAATGACAGTAAAAGTAAAGTCATCTCCAAATTTCACAAATTTTCGACCCCATCCGGGGTCTTCCACAGATGGGGAATTTTGTGCCAGGTCGCTTCAGTTTTAGCCATCATTTGTGTAAGGAAATGGTTTAGGATTAGGTTCACTGAACTCTATTTTCAAATCCAAACTTAATCGCTCAATTTGCCTCCAGAGGAAAGCAGCAAAGACAGCCAAGTAACCGCAGTACAGGTTCACGTGGTGCTGGCTCACTGAAGGATGTATCAACGCCGAGTACCACAAGGAGAGCTCCCCCTGAGGCATTGAAGTCAATCGTCCATAGTACCACAGGGAGACACCTTGCACAAACCCATGAGGACACTACGGAAGGTGCTGTGCATTGTTTTCAAGATGAACATGGTGAGTTCTTGCAGGAGAAATATCAGATGTGTGGTCTGTTAAGTAATGCCATGCTGGCCAGTCTTCTATGGGTAGCTTAACTCATAGATGCCTGGTGCCAGAACGGCATTCAGAAAGTGGCTAACTTGATTTCTTCATGGCTTGTAAGACCTTCAAGTCAGCTAGAGTTTTTGAACAGAGCAGAGATTGTTAGATGTACCATATTCTCATGACGAACTGGTCAGATGAATCTTGGCACCACCTCATTTGGTTACTTTTTATCTTTTTCCAGGTAACTGGCTGACATATACCTTTGAGGAGAACAGCAGTGGTGTGGCCCAAGGAATCATAGAGAAACATGACAAGCTGACAGAGTTCTTTGGGGAGGAGAAATGGTATGTGTTATTACAGTTGGATTAATGGTTCTGTGCTATGAGTGTTCTTGGCCTTGACCTGTTGAGATCATTTAAGTGGGCTTGACCTTGAACTTTGGTGATATATGATTTTCAGGGACACTGTTTGAAGTTGACCATTCTGTAGCAGTTGGAAATCAATTTGAACTTGGCCCCTCATGAAACCAGGGACCTTGTGTTGACTTGACCTTGACCCATATTGGGCATGTGACCTTCAGAATTCAGAATCTGACCTTCATCTCTTCTCAACAAATGACTGTGGATGTTATGACACAATCTGCCAGACATTTTGTGGATCTTTCCCCTTTAAAGCAAGACTCAGTGGTGATTTAATGTTGATCGAGCAATTTGCTGATTAAGCAAGCAGAAACGTTTTCATTTGCTTTGCTTTATCTTGGTGTGTGTTTGCTTTCCAGGGCCCAAGATGCTCCATTCCCAAGGTATAAGGGACTACCTTATCCACTAGTTGTTGTAACTGTTCAGAGTTGTATTTGCCATCATGTTTGTTGTTTTGCTCAATTGGGTTTGCTGCCTTTGATCAGTTACCACAAAATGCCAGTGAGAAAGTTGTTTACCGTAATAGCCTGGTCCAGGTTGCCCCATATTTGTTACTGATATTTCTATGCCCTACCTGCATCATCCTACTTGAATGGAAAGTACATGAGCATTGGGCTTTGTTATTGTACACTGTGTTGACCTGCTGTCCAATGGCCTTTGGTTCCTGACTGTCTTGCTACAACAGAGTAACATCCCTTAGTGGATACATCTAACAGGAGGACACCTCCCTATTATCGACGCTAAAGTTTAATCCCAAATTGGCATGTCTATTTGTCTTCACCTCTGTAGTAGTGTAATCAAGCCACATCTCAGTTAAAGACAACATGTGTTAGTCCCAAGGATGTCCTTAGCAGTGAAGTTTCACTTTCACTGTATTTCTTGTAAAATGTAATATCCTGATAAAAAACGACACACAAAATGATAGTAAACATGAAGTTGTAATATCGTAATATCCTCATTGAATTACCAGTTCCAAATCATGGGGTATTGTTCTTTTGGTTCATTGTTGGATGTTGTAATGTTTTAGATTCGTGCTTTCTGTTGTAACTTGGAACATTCGCAAGGAATGGAACGTGAATAATGTGTGATTGGTATAGGAATCAGCCAGAGTAATTTGGGCCTCATAGATGAAACCATTGTGAATGACCAGGCTGTCAACTTCTGTTTGGGACCTTCTGATGGTTTTCTCAGCTTTGTCAGTGACTGAGAACTATCACTGAATATGTCTATTTCAGTGTGTGATTCATGACCGGAGACCCTCCTATTCATGTCAGAGGAGGCTGTACATTGATTCATGGTCCATTCCCATGTGCATTTTCAGATGAAATCTAATCGAATGTTCACATGACATGCCACGAGCCATCCTGAGGTAATCGGAGGTTGGTTCTTAACGCTCGCTCTCCGTGGAGATATTGGGAGCAGGCGCTAAGAATCACTTGATTAGTGATTACCTCAGGATGGCCAATAGCCTCGGCAGTATTGTGCACATTATCATTCAGTCTCAACACAATATATCAGTTTATTCCTCTAGAGACATTTTGTTGTCTAGGTTTCCCATTTTGTGTAGTTAGACCTGCTTATGAACCCTGGTCTTTTTCCTGTTGCACTACCACCAATCATCACATGTAGTAGGTTCTTATTGTGTTTTCATGACTGCACTCTAAGTCTTATCAAAGTCACCTTGCAAAACTTTACCTGTAGTTGCATCATTCGTATAACCCGTTCCAAACTGCGAAAATTTTGACGAAATTTTCTGAATGTGCTGAACTAGTGTTTACACGTTGGGTATTTAGCCATGTGCACTCTACAAGTGCACAATATACATGTCTGTCTCTTCTAATTACAGGGAAACATGTAGCTCTACATCCTATTCCGGTTCCACGGTCGTCTTAGATACACCAAAACAGTCAACGAGTGGTCAGGATCACCTCGGCTTGGATCTGATGCCAGGAGCATTCAGTGCCCGCCCGGAGAGACCCTCCATACAGAGCTACGTGGAGGCACTTCTGGAGAGTGGGCGGGGTCGTGCTGTGGGGTCGGACACGTCGTCGGACACGGACACTGATAACACTCACAATATTGATCACATGGAGGAGAAGCCTAAACATTATTACAAGTTTTTCTGGTTTCCGTGTCTGTTGAAAGAGGTGAAGATACGATTTGATCGCCTTGCGTTACTTGCACTCTTAGATCGGTGAGTTGCCCAGGATATTTTCACAAGTTTTGTTGATTTTTAGCTCACCTGTGAGCTGTAGTCATGATGCAGTGTCTGTCATCTGTCGTCGTCGTCCGTTAGCAGGGCACATTTCGTAACCACTTGGTACAAATGTGCCTCTAGGTCTGATAACCTCAGACACCAAGTTTGGGTCCAACTTGATTCCTGACTGGCCACCAGGGGGCAAAATCAAAAACTTTTTCACCAGTTTGGTGGATTTTTTCACAAGTTTGTTGGGAGTTGACCCCCCTGTATCTTGTGATCTCCATGGTATTTTAGGCTTCCCATCTATCCCATTTTGAGACCTCATTTTAAAAAGGTCTATTGAATTTGAGTAAAGTGCACTGTCCAAGGTGACACAGATGATTCAGTGTACTAGTTATCGCATCGGAAACTGCTGATTCTTCCCAAGTTCTACTTAATCCCTCATCCTCCTTATCTCCCCATGTGGTAATCTCTTCCTCAGATTCCTTAATCTGGGTCATTCATATCCCATGCTTCATTCATACATTACTCATGCCTCATTTGACATCTTAATTGTTGGCCTAATCAGTCTCACCCAAGAGCCAAAAATTTCACGCCTCATTGTACAGCGCTTTTCCTGAATGAAAAATGCATTTGATTGGAAAGAGGATTCATCATTAGAGTTAACCCCATCCTGATATCAACGGGAAGTTATCTATAGGAAGTTGAACTTTAACGGCACCAGTCACTGTGAGAGTTTTCTCACACAAGTTGGCTCTCTATGGGAAACTCAGTCGCAGAAAACTATGGGCAAAACTGTGAGCTGTGTCATTGGTCTCCGCATAAGTCCTATAGAGCTTGTGCAGATGATGTCATCACAGAAAAATCTGCCATCTCGACAGTCAAATTGATGTCAAATTACGTCGTCGGCCCATGTGGCACACTTTGCTGTCAGCGCAAGTGAAGTGTGTGACTTCAATTCAACCACACTTTGTCGTCGATGTCAGCATGGTGGACTGCCAGTCAAAAGTGATGTTGTAATGAGCCACTGCACAAGCTCTACAGAAACCAACAACGATAAATTGCCCATTGAGAGTCAATTCGCATGAGAAATATCTCTTAACTCTTTATGATTCAGTCTTCATTTGAACGCTGTGTGCAGTAAGGACCATACATGAATGATGTGCTTGATTGTACATTTCAACTCCTGTCACTGCATTTTAAACATTGTTCATCTTCTTTTTCAGACATCCTTCAATATTTGAGAATGTCACTGCCATAGTCCTAGCCATATGTGTGGGTATTCTTGGTATACTTCTGCTCTCCGCCAACTTCTTCCAGGACTTTTGGATCTTTTTGTTCTGTTTTGTGATGGCTGGATGTCAATACTCTTTAATCAAGGTAAGACACTTACTGGAGCTTGTTCACTTCCCTGGCAGGGGAACTGTACATGTAGTTGTATTTCTACAGGTACTGAAATGAGTTAAGGTCAGTTTGAATGGGTACTGAATTGAGTTAAGGTCAGTTTGAATGTTGAGTTGAGTTTTCTTGAAATACCGGTACTCAGTGTGTATTGTCCTTTTTCAGAGTGTTCAGCCAGATGCAACCTCTCCCATGCATGTAAGTATCACATGTCTTGTCACTCATATTGGGGGGGGGAGATGAGGGGCATCTGCATACTGACTCGAATAGTGGTAAGAATGCCCTCGGTGTTAAAGGGGTTCGTGGCTGGTAGTGCTGTGGTCTGCATCAGTGCGATATCATGCATTCTGCACTGCCGTGTGCTCTATGGTCCCCGCAGAGTTGAGTAGGTCTCTTGAGGGTACAGGGGAACTACTTGGGGCAATATCAGTAACCTAAAGTACGGTGTGGGAAGTGCAGCTTTGTAATGTGCTCCCTGTTTGGCAACCAGGCAAATGGCAAGGAGTCAAAGTGCGAAGTACACACTGTGCAAACATTTAGCTAACAAACAGCATTTTATCAGAACCCTCATGGTTACTTGAATGTCTGTGTATTTCAGGGATATAACCACATCATTGCGTTCAGCCGTCCAGTGTATTTCTGTATCTGTGGGAGCCTTATCCTGCTCTTGGACTACGGTGGTTCAGTTGTTGTAAATACGGATATCTATCTCTACGGAATGGCCTTCACGAGTAAAGGGTGCTTATTATTTGCCAGGGACATGATCATAGGTAAGGAGCAGATCTGAAAGTACAGTGAACGTTAAAATTTTATCGAATAGAGAGCTGGAAAGAACTGGAGTGCCCAAATCTGCATTGTCAAAGAGAGTTGCCCTTTCACATGAAGAGTGGTTCCGACCTGATTTCAAACCCAAAACCTCAGTGGTGACACGTGTCAATCTCTGCGCCACTCTGACAGCCCCAGTGAATCTCTCTTTCAGACATTTTCTCCAATTTCCCATTCCATAAGTCCTGTCAACTATTTCTCTTTCTCATTTCAGTGTTCCTTCTATGTTTTCCTATCATCTTCACAATTGGACTTCTGCCTCAAGTGAATACGTTTGGACAGTATTTACTGGAGCAGATAGATATTCATCTCTTTGGTGGAACAGGTAGGTTACAAGCCAAGGAAGGGCAAAAAGCTATTGGTTTTCAAGCATTGCCATCGGGCAGTCTGGCAAGAAAGGGTAATCTCATGATTTCAATGGCTTCAGCTCTTGTAGAATGACAGTTTGTGAAAATTGTGATGATACAGGATGATAATGTTGTTACTCTCCCTTGCAGCTACTACATGCCTGTCTTCTGCTGTCTACTCTTTGTGTAAGAGCTTGTTTGGTGTGGCCTTTCTCTATGGTTTCTGCTATGGGGGACTCAGGGTAAGTTGACAGTATGATGTGGAAGAATCATCAGTTGCTTGACTTCGAACCTTTACCACGTTCACTACCAAAGATACCAGACACAAAATTCATGATTTTAAAGTGTAAATCCCGGAAATGACAACCCCCAACTTATTCTGATCATTTTCTTTTCAGGATAAGGATCGTCAGCATGTTTTATTCTCTGTGTACTGTGGGATGCTTGTGTCTGTTAGTTACCACCTCAGCCGGACTGCTAGTGACGGCACAACATTGCTGTAAGTTTGTCTCCTGTTTGTGAAAGACTCTGGGCCGTATTCATAAAGGGTGTTTAGCCTAGTCAGCGTACAAATTCTGCATTACACAGGTTAAAGGCCTAGAAAACTATTGTCTGATGTCTGTATGGTACTTCACCAGAGGCATTTACCCGCAGGATAATCACACACGTACAACTTTCCTGCGTATAAGCCCAAGAATACAAAGGAAAAGTTAAACGATCAGGCAGGCTTGTCTAGAATTTGTCCAACACTTTCTTTTGTCCTCCCACACTGAGTCGCAGGAAAGTTAGACGCGTGTGATCATCTTGTGGGTAAATGCCAGAGATCAGGCAGCATACAGAAACCAGAACAATAGTTTTCTAGGCCTTTAACCTGTGTAATGCAGAATTTGCACGCTGATTAGGCTAAACACCCTTTATGAATATGGCCCTCTATGTCTAAAAATCACTCACCTTTCATTGCTGTATCCTAGATGTTTCGGCTTTTCCAATTCGATCCATCGCCTTTCACTTCTTACCATTGCTTCTTACATTACAGGAATTTAATCAAATATTCAATACCATGCATTCGAAAACGACTAAAGGTAGAAGAGGAGGGGGAAGAAATGATTGATCCTCTTCCTGAAAAACTCAGGAATTCTGTGGTAGGTGGCTTCTGTGAAGTTCTCAATTAGTGAATTTTCCACTGAACTATATCACATACTGTCAGTTTGCCAATGCTCTACATTATCCTACTGTCAAATGATTTGTCCAAGGAAGCAATTATGGTCCCTGGTAAGTATGGGAGAGACCATCTCAAGCTACTCAGTAGGTATCTGATGACCTGTGTGATGAGTCTTACCACCAATCTCTTGTTTCAGTATGAGCGTCTGCGGTCTGATTTGATAGTATGCTGCTTCGCGAGTGTCCTAGTCTTCGCTGTTCATGTGAGTACCGTGTTCAGTAGTCCCGCACTCCAGCCCCTGCTGAGCGACGTCTTGTGTTACCTGGCTGGAGCCCTCGGTGTTATCATCCACTACATGGTGCCACAACTCAGGAAGGAGATGCCCTGGCTGTGCTGCTCCCATCCTCTTATGAAGAGTTTTCAACATGACAAGTATGAGACAGAATTTAAAGGTTAGTGGTGACATTGTCCAGGATTAGTGGGCTACAGTGAGTGCTGGTGTTTGGCATGTGGTAGGCACAATTCTCAATTGTAATCTCAAAGGGGCTGGAAGGTGAAAAATCAAAAAGTCCAGTTCTGCGCCCGTAAGTCATACAGACTTCAAACTTGCAGGGATCATACATCATAGGGTNGCCCTGGCTGTGTTGCTCCCATCCTCTTATGAAGAGTTTTCAACATGACAAGTATGAGACAGAATTTAAAGGTTAGTGGTGATATTGTCCAGGATTAGTGGGCTACAGTGAGTGCTGGTGTTTGGCATGTGGTAGGCACAATTCTCAACTGTAATCTCAAATTTGAAGACTCCGAGTGTGGTGTGTGGGTATCTGGCATTGTCAGCCTCATTTCAATGACCATAAATAATTTTAAAGGTAACAGAAATCTAGAGTCTGGACTGCATCAAAAGTCTTCTATTTCAGAGCCAGCTAAGACAATGTGGTTTGAGAAGATGTATGTGTGGCTTCGATTCTTTGAAAGGAACATGATGTATCCTGCAGTCTTTCTCAGTGCCTTAACTAGTTCAGCTCCCACTATCCTTGATAAGTTTGGAATTTAGTAAGTAGGCTGTCTTGAGTATCAAGATTTTGACTCGTTACAAAAACCCTCTCACATAGGCCTAGGTACTCATTGAAAAGTGCTCAGTGAGTGTTACCAACGGATACCTATTTGATTGGTTCGGAGTATTTTCAGTCTTTGTGTACAGATTTGCAAGTTTGGTGGAGTACTCCTTGGAATGAAGGGCTTAACCTTTGTAAGATATCACTGACTCGTGCTTTTTCTTGATTTCAGTCCTGGCTGTGTTGTCGTGGTCATCTGTAGCGTGAAGCTGTTCCGCAGTGCCTTCTGTGATACCCCACGTCAGCACCTTATCTTGATTTTCACCTTATTCTTCTTCAAGTATGACTTCAGTTATGCCACGGAGACATTCCTTGTTGATTATTTTTTCATTGCCATTCTAGTCCATAAGGTAAGGTCAAGTCCAATATCGTGCCCACACCGTTGCCACTGACTCACTGTTGGGCCATAAATAGTGAGGTTTGGAGACACTTCTTGTTTTGACATGAAGGGTTAGTCTGACCAATAGACCCAGACATGTGTGCTGTGCCCATTAAAGTTGGCTCCTCTAGCACCCCTAACTTTGTAATGATAAGTTCTCTCCTTTCTTATTTCAGTTTTATGACTTTCTGCTGAAGGTTCGTTTCATCATTACATACATCGCCCCCTGGCAGATTACTTGGGGGTCAGCATTCCATGCCTTTGCTCAGCCATTTAGTGTTCCTCGTATCCTTTTCAATATCATGATAAAATCACTGTAGAGGTTTTAACTATGACACTGGAATAAGGGGATCACCCCTAAGTTCATGGAAACAGCATCTCCCCTCTAGGTCTCTTCTGATCTTGTGCTGGAGAAGTGCATAAATATGTTATCATTCCTTGATTCCTGCCCCAGATTCTGCTATGCTATTTCTGCAGGCTGCTATCTCATCTTTCTTCTCCACCCCACTCAACCCTTTCCTTGGCAGTGCAATATTCATCACCTCCTATGTCAGACCAGTCAAGTTCTGGGAAAGAGATTATAAGTAAGTAACTCTATCTGATTTCCACAGGTTCCAGGGTGTCTGTGGGAGGGATTTTACCAAGATACTGCTCTCCACTTTCAGTCGCAAACTTTATATACCGGGTACCAATAATATGGGACTGGTGTTTTCAACTGACAAAAAAGTCGCATTACCAGTGTCTTAACTTTTACTGCCTTTGCTTGTACCGGTATGAATATTTGTCCCGGCCACAAATTGCCAAATCTGTATTGGTACGAAAAACACTTGTACTTCCCACCACCAGGTGGCCTGTGGAGTGAGCCTGTGGTTTTCAATGAACAAAAGCAACTCAGATAACCGTAGTCCTTTGGTTCACCTGTCTTGATTATGTCAACATGATCATCACTGTTGTTTCTCTCCAGCACAAAGCGTGTTGATCACTCGAACACACGACTGTCAACACAACTAGAGCGTAACCCTGGTGCTGACGACAACAACCTCAATTCCATCTTTTATGAACACCTCACGCGGTCGCTGCAGCATAGCTTGTGCGGTGACCTGATGATGGGACGCTGGGGGAACACTGGTCAGGGTGATTGCTTCATTATGGCGTCGGACAAGCTGAATGCGTTGGTGCATATTATTGAGATGGGTAATGGTCTAGTCACATTCCAACTGAGGGGATTGGAGTTCAGAGGTGAGAAATCTTTCTTGAAAGGAGAAACAAAACACATGAAATCTGATCTTTCACAAATGTGGATTCATGCCAGTGTATGTAACCAGAGTGAGTTTTCCTGCTCTGTGAAGTAAACGAAGTGGTCAATTCAGCCGAAAATCTCATTCTAAATCCATTGGTGCGTCCACTCATGTCTCATTCTTGGGGTGTCTGGAAAGTGTAGGCAGGTCGGCCTACTGATTTCCTTTATGTGTTGGTCCTTTATCAATCTTCAAACATTTCTATACCTTCTGCATCTTGACACTGTAGATTGGTAGGCCTACTGTTTTCTTTCATGTATTGGTCCTCTCAATATGTGAACCTTTCTGTAGGTACATATTGCCAGCAAAGAGAAGTTGAGGCCATAACAATGGAGGTGGACGAAGACGACGGTTTCTGCTGCTGTGAGCCTGGACATGTCCCTCACTTCTTGTCGCTAAATGCTGCCTTCAACCAGCGCTGGCTCGCTTGGGAGGTGATCGCAACTGATTACATCTTGGAAGGTTACAGCATATCAGACAACAGCGCGGCATCAATGCTGCAAGTTTTTGATCTCAGAAAGGTGCTAAATACGTATTATGTGAAGGTAAGTTGATGGTGTTGACGTCAGCAAATACACTGAAATGATGACTGTGAACCTGAATCTGGAGAAAACCTGCACTGTCAGAGAGTCAGGCTGTCTTTCACACGAAGAGTTAGTCTCACCGGGATTGAACCCGGAACCTCAGAGGTGACAGGTGCGAATGTTTCCTTTGCACCACGCTGACAGCCCGACAAGATCTTACATCTATTATCTTGTTCTTCAGAGTATCATTTACTACACGGTACGCTCGCCGAAGCTTGAGCAGTGGTTAGAGAACGAGACTGTACAGGAAGCCTTGAAACCGTACACAGACAAAAACTACTCTGATGTTGACCCAACGTTTAACATGCATGTGGATGAGGATTATGACCACCGTCTCTCTGGAGTCTCAAAGAACAGCTTCTGTAATGTCTATTATGAATGGATTCAGTACTGTGCTTCAAGAAGAGAGATGGTAAGTGATGAACCATTTGAATGCCGTCCTGAATCTTCTAGCTCATCAAGTACTGGAACCTCTGTCAGGGACACCTCTCGAACTGACAGGAGCTGTCTCAGATTGAGAGGTGTCCTGCTTGCAGAGGTCCTATAAATGGAACTTTGCCCTTCACAGAGAGGTGACCTCCTGGCAGAGGTGGCTGTAAGAGAGGCTCCACTACACTTCGCACTAGTGTGTGTAGCATGGTAGGGTTTCAAGTTATATTGTGTCTTGTAATATGGGTGACCTTTGTGTTATTTCTTTCCAGACTGTTGAGAGTAGTCGGGAGTCTCCTTTGGTTTCACTCTGCTTTGGACTGAGTCTTCTCGGCCGACGGGCTCTAAACACTGCTGCCCACAACAACTCTTCAGTTAGGTGAGTATGATTTGTGTGGGTTGTTGGCCCATGCAGGGTTTCCGCCAGGAAAAAAAATGAGGGTACGGACCCAAAAAAATTTTTGAAAAAAACATTTTTTTGAAAAAAACATTTTTTTGAAAAAAAACATTTTTCAACAAATTTTTTTTTATTTTTTAAAAGGTTTTAAACGATGTTTGGTGCCATTTTAGGCATATTTTGAAGCATAAAATCCTCGCACCGGTCATGCCGGTTGTTTGGTTTCGTCCAGCATGTCATGGAAAAATGGTTACCCAACGTTTTTGAGGGTACGGATCTGTACCCTGGAAAAATTTAAGGGTACGGAATTTTACCCTCTGGCGGAAACCCTGCCATGTCCCCAAGTAGAGTTCTGTTGTAAAGGTCTCTGTAGCCTCAATGAAACATGGTGTCCTGGAGTAATGACTGCAGGCCATTGGTGTTGCCAAGCAGCTGGACTCCAATGTTTTCTCTCTTTCCTGATTGCTCATTCTTTCCTTTCAGTGTCGATTTCTTCCTCTTCGGCCTTCATGCATTATTCAAAGGAGATTTCAGGATCACATCGGAGAGAGATGAATGGGTATTCAGTGACATGGAGATGCTGAGGAGAGTGGTGGCACCTGGTGTCAGGATGTCACTCAAACTTCATCAGGTAATCATCATAATGTGGACTCTCTCTTGGAACATATTCTTTCCTTTAAAAGACATTGCTACTGTCCGTTTTCTGTTGCTTTTGTACTAGATGGAGTTGTGCAATCCTCATTATTTCTTCCAGGATCATTTCACCTGCCCTGACGAGTATGAGAACCACGAACTTCTGTACGACGCCATCACCACGTATGAACAGTCAATGGTTATCTCTCATGAGGCAGACCCAGCTTGGAGGAATGCAGTCTTGTCAAATACTCAGTCACTTCTGGCCCTCAGGTTAGTCACAGTTATACTCACTCCTTGCCCTCAGGTTAGTCACAGTTATACTTGGTCACTCCTTGCCCTCAGGTAAATAGTCAAGTTATACTCAGTCACTCCTTGCCCTCAGGTTAGTCCTAGTTATACTTGGTCACTCCTTGCCCTCAGGTTAGTCCCAGTTAATACTCAGTCACTCCTTGCCCTCAAGTTAGTCAGTCAAACATGAAGTGTGTGACAAAGTTGGCTGAACTGTCATTGAAGTTATACTTCACATTTTGTCCTTCCTCAAACTTTCTTTGCTCTTTCAGGCATGTGTTTGATGAAGGGTCCGATGAGTATAAGATCATCATGTTGAACAAACGCTACCTAGTCTTCAGGATCATTAAGGTTAGTTCTCTTACACTCTATTTCTTGCTGATCTACCTGTTGCGTGAAGTCGTGTATGTTGATAAGCAGAGGAATGGGATCCCAAATTTTCCTAACTACTGTTGGTTTTCCTCTCCAGGTGAACAGGGAGTGTGTGCGAGGTCTCTGGGCTGGACAGCAGCAAGAACTGGTCTTCCTACGCAACCGTAACCCAGAGCGTGGGAGCATCCAGAATGCCAAGCAAGCCCTCCGCAACATGATCAACTCATCATGTGATCAGCCGATTGGTTACCCCATCTATGTGTCGCCACTGACAACGTCATATTCTGGGACGAATCCGCAGCTGTCGAGCATCAATGGTGGAGAGTTTAGCTTGAATGGTGTGAAGAATGCTCTGAGGAAGCTGTGGAGGCGGTATGGGTGATGTTTTTGATGATATCAAAGCCTTAAAAAGCTTGGAGACGGTGACATAAGAGAAATTTTGAGTATAAAGCAAGATTGTTGTGAACGAGCAATACTGCCTACGAATCCTGAAGCCACCAGGTGCATTATTAAGTTCCGCAAGTACTATGAATGTGTTTTTGTGGTCAATCTGATCAACCATTTGGTGAAATTCTCTTACTTTGTCTTGCAGGATTCGGTTAAGATGTGGTGCTAGTTGTACAAGTAGTGGCTCCGTGACAGTGGATGATGCCTACGGCTGTGGTGGCCAGATCCAGCCGGCTACTCCAGGGCATCAAGTGAATGCCACCAACACGCCTACAGTCACTGATCCTAACCACCCTCCATTGGCAAACAGAGGCAGCGTTCATTCGACGACAAGCTCGGCCAGTAAACCAAGTGCTGCATTTGTCAGTTTGGCTGGTTTGCTTGGGGATACTGCTTCAGCCAATGCTAACAAGGAGCCTGTCATGCAGCGGGTTCAAGTGAGTACAACCTGACGAATTGCTTTCCCTATTGAGCTAAGTGTCCTGCCCAAGATCACAAGTCATGAACATGCCTTTGTTTCAGATTGTTGATCCAACCCAAGTATACACCAACATCAACCTCGGGAGGAGAATTGATGTTCTCTGGCCAAATGAAGAATGGCGGCAGATGGGTGGTAAGAACCACTGGAACGGCTGGCGACCTGAAAAAGGCATGGAAGGAACTGTTGTCCATCGCTGGATGCCCTGCCACCGAGAACAAGTCAAAAGATCACATGTTGATAAAACAGTCCTGTTGGTGCAGATTGGAGAAAAGTATGTACCTATTGCTGAGATAGGAGTGACGGATTTGGGAGCAGAGGTGTAGCTGAGAACTCAACATCTAGGAAAGGTTGTGGGTTTTGCAGTTCTGCCATGAAACAAGACCCAATATGTTGCATGTCTGGAAGTTCTGCCGGAAAACTACAGCTGTGACAGTTCTGCCAGAAAACTACAGCTGTGACAGTTCTGCCAGAAGACTACGGATGTGACAGTTCTGGTAGAAGACTCCAGCTGTGACAGTTCTGTCAGAAGATGACAGCTGTGACAGTTCTGGTAGAAGACTACAGCTGTGACAGTTCTGGTAGAAGACTACAGCTGTGACAGTTCTGTCAGAAGACTACAGCTGTGACAGTTCTGTCAGAAGACTACAGCTGTGACAGTTCTGTCAGAAAGGTTCAATTCTTCATGATGTGTATGACTGGTACTGAAAGCCTAATGATAGTCCTCTCTCCATCTCCAAAATGGTAAGTAACTGATGAAAAGAGTTGCTGATGGGAGATTTAATAACAGCAGAGAATTCTGGTTAGATCCCACCTGATATAGAACCCAACATGCAACACATCATTGCCTCTGGATCCCTCTGATGTGTTCCATGATACTAATTTGAGAAAACTGCCAGATCATGCTGCATTTTGTACAATATCAAAAGATGATGTCTCCGCAGTTTACAACCTCAGTATTACTTCCCCTCGGGAACCTCGCTGATGCTAACAAAATTGCTGAATTCATTGTCCGTTGAGATCTACTGTAAAAATCATGTTCACCTTTAATACCAGGGTGTTTTCATTAGTCATGATCACCACCAAACATAATGATTGTTTTTAAATCTGGACAGCTGTACAAAAACCAAAATGAATTCCCACCAAGATAATGAGATAGCCTGTCATAATAAGTGATTGTTATTCTGTGTTAATATCTGTTCATAATCCAATACTTCTGTCTTGACATTTCAACATTCACTTGTTCAATACCCTCACCACCCTCACCACTTAATGGCTGTAACCAATGCTGGCGTGTGCCAATTGAACTGAAAAACCTGAGGAGAATTTCAGGAAATATTCTCAGTCTGTGCATAAAATGATCAAACTTCCTTCATTTCCCCTGAAATTTTCCCATTTGGATATACAGTGTAAGAATCTAACAAAATATACCACTTGCTTGTGCTGGGCACTGTGTAACTCTATGCCGTATAGAAAGGTGCTTTCTTATGTGTTTACCCTTAGTATAATCCAAAATAAAGTGACTTAATTTTGTGAAGTAGGCATTCTTCCTGTAGGCCCTTGGATTGCATTTACTGTCTGTTGATGGACAGGTATTGGAGATTGGAGACCCAGTCTCTTGTATGGTATAGAGTTGGAGATTGGAGATCCAGTCCCTTGTATGGTATAGTATTGGAGATTGGAGACCCAGTCTCTTGTATGGTATAGTATTGGAGATTGGAGACCCAGTCTCTTGTATGGTATAGTATTGGAGATTGGAGACCCAGTCTCTTGTATGGTATTGAAGATTGGAGACTCGGTCCCTTGTCTCTTGGTGACTGTTCTTTCCATGGGTGGTGGTAAGAACCACTGGAACGGCTGGCGACCTGAAAAAGGCATGGAAGGAACTGTTGTCCATCGCTGGATGCCCTGCCACCGAGAACAAGTTAAAAGATCACATGTTGATAAAACAGTCCTGTTGGTGCAGATTGGAGAAAAATATGTACCTATTGCTGAGATAGGAGTGACGGATTTGGGAGCAGAGGTGTAGCTGAGAACTCAACACTTAGGAAAGGTTGCGGGTTTTGCAGTTCTGCCATGAAACAAGACCCAATATGTTGCATGTCTGGAAGTTCTGCCCGAAAACTACAGCTGTGACAGTTCTGCCAGAAGAATACGGATGTGACAGTTCTGGTAGAAGACTACAGCTGTGACAGTTCTGTCAGAAGATGACAGCTGTGACAGTTCTGGTAGAAGATGACAGCTGTGACAGTTCTGGTAGAAGACTACAGCTGTGACAGTTCTGTCAGAAGACTACAGCTGTGACAGTTCTGTCAGAAGACTACAGCTGTGACAGTTCTGTCAGAAAGGTTCAATTCTTCATGATGTGTATAACTGGTACTGAAAGCCTAATGATAGTCCTCTCTCCATCTCCAAAATGGTAAGTAACTGATGAAAAGAGTTGCTGATGGGAGGAGATTTAATAACAGCAGAGAATTCTGGTTAGATCCCACCTGATATAGAACCCAACATGCAACACATCATTGCCTCTGGATCCCTCTGATGTGTTCCATGATACTAACTTGAGAAAACTGCCAGATCATGCTGCATTTTGTAAAATATCAAAAGATGATGTCACCGCAGTTTACAACCTCAGTATTACTTCCCCTCGGGAACCTCGCTGATGCTAACAAAATCGCTGAATTCATTGTCCGTTGAGATCTACTCTAAAAATCATGTTCACCTTTAATATCAGGGTGTTTTCATTAGTCATGATCACCACCAAACATAATGATTGTTTTTAAATCTGGACAGCTGTACAAAAACCAAAATGAATTCCCACCAAGATAATGAGATAGCCTGTCATAATAAGTGATTGTTATTCTGTGTTAATATATGTTCATAATCCAATACTTCTGTCTTGACATTTCAACATTCACTCGTTCAATACCCTCACCACCCTCACCACTTAATGGCTGTAACCAATGCTGGCGTGTGCCAATTGAACTGAAAAACCTGAGGAGAATTTCAGGAAATATTCTCAGTCTGTGCATAAAATGATCAAACTTTCTTCATTTCCCCTGAAATTTTCCCATTTGGATATACAGTGTAAGAATCTAACAAAATATACCACTTGCTTGTGCTGGACACTGTGTAACTCTATGCCGTATAGAAAGGTGCTTTCTTATGTGTTAAACCCTTAGTATAATCCAAAATAAAGTGACTTAATTTTGTGAAGTAGGCATTCTTCCTGTAGGCCCTTGGATTGCATTTACTGTCTGTTGATGGACAGGTATTGGAGATTGGAGACCCTGTCTCTTGTATGGTATAGAGTTGGAGATTGGAGATCCAGTCCCTTGTATGGTATAGTATTGGAGATTGGAGACCCTGTCTCTTGTATGGTATAGAGTTGGAGATTGGAGATCCAGTCCCTTGTATGGTATAGTATTGGAGATTGGAGACCCAGTCTCTTGTATGGTATAGTATTGGAGATTGGAGACCCAGTCTCTTGTATGGTATTGAAGATTGGAGACTCGGTCCCTTGTCTCTTGGTGACTGTTCTTTCCATGGGAGTGTTTTATAATCAGAATAAGTCCTTATATGGATCCTCACAATGAGGCATTTACTGTGGTGTTTTATCTCAGGTTTTGTTTGAACATTGGTTTTATTCGCACACAATTGGTTTGTAATGCATTTGCTGAATGTATGGAGCTGTTTCTTTTGTAAGGTTGGTCAGAACGTAACTTCTATCCTTGATACTACTTGGAGAAATGGCTGTGGCTGTGTAAATTTCAATGTCATGTACATTATTTATGTTTTAAAGTGAAGAAAGGCAACCATGATATAACTCATGTGCCTCCACGTGGAAGCCTTTATATTTCATGTGGCACAGAAATTTCGAGTTTGCTCTTGTACTATACTTTTGTACCATTTTTCTTAGGGATTTCTTGTGTAGGGAGGGATTTGGTTTTCCATGACACGTGCAATGTGTAAATCTCCACTGGATCTGTATATGTATTTATAAATCAAGCTAAATATGGGGATATTGGGTGTAAATACATGAATGTGAAGAATAAGGA
>NMRB01001915.1:102527-140187 GCA_002633025.1 Notospermus geniculatus | reverse complement strand
ACAAAGAAATTTTCGTGCATTTTGATTGGCTGAATTTTGTGTTTACAAACACCAGCCAAATGTAAACAAAATCCGCTATCGATTCGCTTTAAGCCGTCTTGGTCTCTATTGAGTGATGCCGCTTAATCCACATATGTATTGCTGGGGGACATCACATATTAGGGGGCATTAGATTCTATTACACCCGGACGAAAGTGCATGTACTGTCGTGTATAGCCCGTTTTGCAAAGCGCCTAGCGTGGCGCCGAATGCAAATATGAAGGCAGCCTGGTGGCAAAAAGTTTTTAAAAATTCGGGAAGAGCATAAAAAATACCTCAAAAATAACGACCCCGGCAGGACTCGAACCTGCAATCTTCTGATCCGAAGTCAGACGCCTTATCCATTAGGCCACGAGGCCGGTATGACAGAATATAATGGCTCCGTCTTACCAAGAATATTTAAGTACCCTGTTTTTCACAGGATTAAGGGTCGGTATTGTATTTCATTTTTCCGTCAGGGCCGACGCTATAGCATTATTGGCCCTGGTAAGTACGGAGGAGGCCATCACAAGTTACTCAAGAGTAAGGGTCGGTTAATCAGCAGGGTCGGTCATTAAGGGTCGGTTAATCAGCAGATGTGTTGCTGGGGACATCGCATATTGAGGGGCAGTAGATGATATTACACCGGAATGAAAGTGCATGTAGCCCGTTTTGCAATGAGCGCTCAGCGTGGCGCCGGAATGCAAATATGGAGGCAGCCTGGAGGCCAAAAGTAAAAAAAAATTCTCTGAAAATTTCGGTAAGAGCATAAAAAATACCTCAAAAATAACGACCCCGGCAGGACTCGAACCTGCAATCTTCTGATTCGAAGTCAGACGCCTTATCCATTAGGCCACGAGGCCGGTGCGACAGAGAATGACCCCATCTTCCTATTAAAGGCTTCGGTTACATAGAGGTATACGGTATACGAAAACGCCGGTTAAAGCTGACGTGAACGAACGAAAAGCCCCCATGCGACAAGCAAGAGAATTGCAAACGCCCTGCAAACACCTCAAACGAAGGCTCAGGACATGATAGACACCACGAGGCCAGGAGGGCGCCACCTTATTTGTCTCTGAGCTGTCACTCAAGGTGTCAACATCCTCTGGGGAGCTCCTGCTGAACACTTTTTTTGAAAGAAAAAAGTTTGACCCAGCAGGGAATCGAACCCGCGCCTTGTTATCTCTGTTCCACCGTGTTCCCCATTCGGCCAACGAACTTGTTGGAACGCTTCGCATATTTTCTTTTATTCGTAGTATTATTACGTAAGTCGAAGGCCTACGTCCATGACAAACACAAATCATGTCTCTGTCAGCTGGCTCGTTGGCCGAGTGGTCAGAGCGGTGGATTACACATCAAAAGAAGATCGACGGTTCGAATCCCGTCTAAATGACTACTTTTTTTTCTTTGAGTAGTGTAAGAGGTATCCGGAGATGTTGACAGCTCTGTTGCCTGAAGGCAAATAAGGTGGCGCCCTCCTGGCCTCGTGGGGTCTATCATGTTCTGAGCCTTCGTTTGAGGCGTTTGCAAGGCGTTTGTAATTCTCTTGCTCGTCGCATGGGGGCTTTTCGTTCGTTCACGTCAGCTTTAACAGAGGCTTCAAATGGATTCACGACCGTGAAGCCATTGTTAACCGGCATTTTCGTATACCGTATACTTCTATGTAACCGAAGCCTTATGGGCCCTTTTTTCACAGGATTAAGGGGCTTGTGGTCTCTTGAGTTCAATTATTGAACGATGGGTTGATCCGCAGATGTATTGTTGGGGGACATCACATATCAGGTGGGGGCATTAGATTCTATTACACCCGGATGAAAGTGCATGTAGTGGCCAAAAGTTTAGAAATTTCGGGAAGAGCATAAAAATACCTTAAAATAACGACCCCGGCAGGACTCGAACCTGCAATCTTCTGATCCGAAGTCAGACGCCTTATCCATTAGGCCACGAGGCCGGCGTGACAGAATATAATGACTCCGTCTTAGTACCAGTCTTAGTATCAGTCTTTTCTAGAGTTTCAGATTGTTAAGTTCCACGTGAAAAAGACCCCGCTTGGGGTCGAAAATTCGTGAATTCTGGAGATTGACTTCTTGTTTATTATCTTAGTACCAGGAATATATAAGTACCGTGTTTTCCACAGGATTAAGGGTCGGTTAATCAGCAGATGTGTTGCTGGGGACATCGCATATTGAGGGGCATTAGATTCTATTACACCGGAATGAAAGTGCATGTATAGCTCGTTTTGCAATGAGCGCTCAGCGTGGCGCCGAATGCAAATATGTAGGCAGCCTGGAGAAAAAAAGTTTAAAAATTTCCGTGAAAATTTCGGTAAGAGCAACAAAATACCTCAAAAATAACGACCCCGGCAGGACTCGAACCTGCAATCTTCTGATTCGAAGTCAGACGCCTTATCCATTAGGCCACGAGGCCAGTGCGACAACCCGTCTTCCTGGTGTCCCCTGTTTTTCACAGGATTAAGGGTCTTTGTCTTTCTTGAGTTCAATTGAATGATGCAGGAGTAATGAAATCTAATGTTCCCGATACCAGATGTCCGCTTCTTTTGTACAGGGGACATCTCGTGACAGAAGTTCCTGCCTGTTAGTGTCCGGCCTATTGTAAGAGCAAAAAAATACCTCAAAAATAACGACCCCGGCAGGACTCGAACCTGCAATCTTCTGATTCGAAGTCAGACGCCTTATCCATTAGGCCACGAGGCCAGTGCGACAACCCGTCTTCCTGGTGCCCCCTGTTTTTCACAGGATTAAGGGTCTTTGTCTTTCTTGAGTTCAATTGAATGATGCAGTGTAGCTGCCGCTTATTCCGTCAGAATCTTTTGTTGGGGGACATCTCATATCGGGGTACATGACATTCTACTACACCGGTTAATCAGCAGATGTATTGTTGGGGGACCCGGGTTGGGGGACATCACATATCAGGGGCATTAGATTCTATTACACCGGAATGAAAGTGCATGTACTGGCATGTATAGCCTGTTTTGCAATGCGCGCTCAGAGCGCCCAGTTTACGAAAATCATACATGTACTTTTTTCCATTATTCCACACACTTACTCAACAGTAGTAGATTGCCGCTGGTAGATGTATTTTCCAAATGGACTACACAAACAAATATTTCTGTACAATGCATGAGCATTCATTAAGTAGTGACTGCCGCTGGTGTCTGCATGATGAATTAAAACTAACTGGCCCTACACACTGTACAATAATATTACAACAAACAAATCGGTGGCACCTCACAAAAACATACTGATACATTCCAAAGAATTTACAATAAATGTACACTTATTTACAAAGCATATTTTGCAGGAAATAAATATACTAAGGAGCTACCAATCTATAATGTAACTGTACATTACAAGACATTATGGAGGTTTAGAAATCAAATGATATACGTAAACTTTACGACAACGTTATTTTTCATACTATCATATACCAGATTTTATATAGCATTTTCGGTACAAAAATAACGTTGTCGTCAACGTTAACGTTTATCGTTTGATTTCTAAACCTCCCTATTGATGCCGGAAAGAAGAATTTAAACGCGTGCAGGCCGGGTGGAAGTACAACGATTTCCAACTGAACATGCCCAGGTTGGCTTATCTAGACGTACACATTGCACTGAGACGACAGCGGATCGAGAACTCCGAAGTCAGGTTGGCTGCGGCAAATGCGACTGGTAGCAAGTTGCCGGAGTACAAATTGGGGGCGTTTTCGCCAATGTTTCTCGCACGAATGGTAGTCCATCCAGATACCGTTACGACGGCTCGTCGTCACTGTTACACACAATCTGATCCATATTCATTGTATTTGCAAAATCGCTCAGAGTCAATCCACTACCATGACTACTGGGTGAACTTGGGTCCTGATTCTGCGCATGCGCTCTTAGAAGGTCCTTCCTTTCCTGGTCTTCCTCCGAGTCCGATTCGCTGTCGGACTGGGTCTTTAACAGATTGAGTTTGGCAAGCTTTGCTTGTTGCTGTTCTAGGTTCTGCTTCCTCCATTTTATTCGACGGTTTTGGAACCAAACTTTGACCTGGGCTTCTGTCAAGTTTAATGCCGAGGCAAGGTAGTACCTGAAGGAAGACAAAGAGTAAAACCTGAAGCTTTATTCGAAAAACTCCAAGGATTTGCTTACGATGACGTCGGAAGTTTCGCACATGTGACATGTAACTTGCGGACATATCCCAGGGAAAGGAGTCATATTGCCACAGGTGTCTACCACTTATTTTCTCGAAACTGATATGGGTCGTATGCACCAAACGAAGATTATCTTGAACTCAGGTTGAGCCACAACTTTTCAATTGTTCAGGTTTGCCAGGGCATGATGTGACAATGGAAAATTTGTGGCTTAACCTGAGTTCAAGATAATCTTCGATTGGTGCATATGGTCCTATTATAAAGAATTTCGCCTTTGACAGGGAGGATGTCGGAAGCCTTGCCCATCCATCCTCCCACAGCAGGGATTCTTACATCCGCTGTGTGAGTGGATGAAGACAAGGGAGGCGACTCGTGCTGTGGGAGGATGTGCCCACCCAACATGTACACACGTCGACACGATTCCACCAGCGGTGGGGCCGTACGTCCCACGGAAGAGAACGATGTTGCATTCGACGTTTTGCTCTCAGAAGAGCTGATGGGAAGTTGCATCAAGAACTCGAACAACGGAGGTGTTGGGGAAGAAGAAAACGTACCTTTCTGTTCCAACCATGTATTGCTGTCTCTCAAACTCGGCCTCCAACCTGTCGAGTTGTTCTGGCGTGAAGATCGTCCGCACTCGTTTAGACTTCGTCGGTTTCCACTCGTGACATTTGTTGACCTTAAGACTGTCTGACTTATCTGTAAAGACAAAAAAGGAATTCTTCGTAAGACACTGACGAATCAATGAAATTCAACAACATAAAATCCGTCATCGAATATATCCGACACATTTTCCTCTCAAGAGATATACATGTACTTCCTTTTTTACACACGGAATCTCGTCTCGAAGACAACATCCAGGGCACACACCTGGTGTTCGGAGTCATCGCCATACTTAGCGAGGTTTCGCAAATCTGACGAAACACGAAGTACGAAATACGAAATTCAACTTAATTTCCAGGACCTTATGTATTTCTGGAGATGGGTGCTACCATAAATATCCCTGCTACCAGTGCGTCCTTTAGCATATCATGTAAAACCGAGAGTTATCAGGTGCATCTTGAATTTTTAAATTTCCACTTCGTATATACATGTACGAAGTCGATACGAAAGATAAATTTCAAAGTTTAATATACATGTACATGTACACTGTAAATCTATCGGTCTAACGTCATACGCTAAAAGACGCTCCTGCAGCAGGCGATATTTGTGGTGCCAACCGGTCTCCTGAAATACATTACGTCATGGAAGTGAAGTCCAATTTCGTATTTCGTACTTCGTGTTTCGTCAGATTTGCGAAACCTCCCTAGTCAGAGCCAGCTGTGCGACTGACGAAAGGCAACGGGAGCTCTTCGTGGCCAACAGCGGCACGTCTTGTTCCATGGCGAGTCCTGACGGTAACCTAAGACACGGCTAATGTTCCCTAAACTCGCCATGTCGTCTTCCTAACGACCATCACCTTTCACATTATCGGCGGTTTCATGGCAACTTCTTTAGTAATTAGCTACCACGGCGGAGCTCATTTATTTTTCATTTCGCTGCGTGTCGTCGCCGTTTACTCAGATCAAATGATCGAACGCCAAGCACAGGCTAATTGTCCAATGGGTAAAAATCAAAGTTCGATTGTAATTTAATGACGATTATTAAACCGCTGTCGCTAGTTTGCAGGTGTCAGGACTACACGCCTGGTGGGTGGGGTTGTTTGAGATCTTTAGAACAGGCACGGGTGATCGTCTAGATGATGGACTGTTTATATTAGCCTAAGCGACAGTCTATTGGTGTGCGCAGCGAGAGTTCGCAGACGACACCTGTTTAGCTTACAACAATGAAAGAAACCCGTATTTTTTTCTAACCGACATTATTTCTTGCAGATGTCATAAGATATTTTGTTAAATATTTTATGATATGTGCCTTTGTCGGGTTAATGGATATTCGTTCGTCATTAGTAAGATTCTGCCACATTTCTCACCTTGAGACAATAACATGCGTTATAGTTTTGTTGAAAACAATAAGGTACATGTACATGTATAATCAAGGTGTCAATACTGTGCCGAAACGGCGATTTTAGTGCTTCCTTGGCGCAACGTTAGCCCATTCATAGAGATAAAAGCGGTTTTAAGAGATCGTCCTCCTAATAGTCGAGAGAAATCGCTCCGTTAACGATAACACCAACGCTAACGCTATTTTTTTACAATAGGGAGGTTTAGAAATCAAACGATACACGTAAACTTCACGACAACGTTATTTTTCATACATGTACTACACATTAACCAGATTTTATATTGCATTTTCGGTACAAAAATAACTTGTCGTTAACATTTACGTTTATCTTTTGATTTCTAAACCTCCCTGTTACAAACGTACGGCAAAAATACGTGTAGTGTAGTGGGTAGTGGGTAGCGGCAGCAAATTGTACATGTATACGTCGGTATAGCTCCTGAAGCTTTTGTTTTGACAACATGTCCGCTGACGGATTAGTATAAGATAAAGGCAAAAATAAAATGTAGATAATATCTATTATTTTTCAATATTTAACACATGTAAATTAATATATTTAATATATTTAAATATCAAACTTCAATTGCGCAAACCTGATGGTTCTGTCGGCCATCGGGTTGGGGTAAATTGGGGAATCAAAATGGGAACAAATAGCGACACAGAAACCGTTTGGTTCTGATGATGCTGAATGGGATCAAATTCACACCAAACAACAATTGATGTGGGGCCTATTGATTTGTTGGTTCCACAGAACAGGTTTTCATTGTCTAATGGAAGCAAGCAGGGCCTACAATTACCAAGCACTTCACTCGCTGCAAGTGGTGAACATCAAAATCCAATAATGATATATTTACAAGGGTCATTATTTCACTTAAAGGTAGACCTCGAATTTGTTGTTGCCGAATGAATTAAAATTGACATAGGAACGCTGTAATCTTCTTTAGAAGTCCTCAGTTCGTGAGAATTTCGTTGCTAAAGTCCCAAGTTCGTAAGAATTTCGTTGCAGAAATCCCCAGTTCGTAAGAATTTGATTGCAGAAGTCCCCAGTTCGTAAGAATTTCATTGCAGAAGTCCCCAATTCGTAAGAATTTCATTGCAGAAGTCCCCAGTTCGTAAGAATTTCATTGCAGAAGTCCCCAGTTCGTAAGAATTTCATTGCAGAAGTCCCCAGTTCGTAAGAATTTGACTGCAGAAGTCCCCAGTTCCAAGAATTTGATTGCAGAAGTCCCCAGTGCGTAAAAATTTCATTGCAGAAGTCCCCAATTCGTAAGAATTTCAGTGCAGAAGTCCCCAGTTCGTAAGAATTTCATTGCAGAAGTCCCCAGTTCGTAAGAACTGTGTCGCAGGAGCCCGCAGTTCGTAATAATGGCGGTGCCATCTTCCTTAATGTTACACCACGTATGTTTTTCAGGATGGTTTTGTCCGTCTGATATCTTTGGACACGTTGTCCTTGCACCATGTACTGGCCGATTAATATTGCCAAGTTTCGCCATACAATGACGTAGTTTACGAAAACTAAGATTCAAATTCAAATAAAGGCTTTCGTATGAAAGGCGAACAAGGCTTTTAAAGCTAATGATTTGCACGCCTGGTGTTTGATCAAGTGGAATACAATAGGAAACAGAGTGAAACACATACATGTACACCGCATTCCATATTGACACCAATATTTGGTCTTCTTCCGCAGGTGATTTTAATGATACTATAATTGCCTCATTAAATTTTTGAATGGTCTCATGATAGATACTCAGTGTACACACGGACGGACCCAGTGGTATTCCCATGACTGATACACAAGCTATTTATTTAGGCCTAATGTTGAATTGATATAGGCCTACGCGGAATTTATTCAAAAGGTTTTTCTTTGGCAACCCTTAGGCTAAACTCCTTCCGCAGTTTCGAACCGCTACCCACTACGTTACCCGCGCTCCGGGTGGAATATAACTAGGTGGCGTGGAACTAAACGCTGGGGCCGAGCGTACCCTTAGGCCGATTGAGATGACTATCATCTTATTTACCGATCGTCATCCTGAGGTAATCAGTGATTCTTGTGGCGCTCACTCCTATCCCAATGGAGCTAAGGACCTCAGAATGACCGCTCGGTGTTGCGAGTGCCCGGCGAGTCATCAAACAAGTTCCCATTTAACTACCGGTATACCAATGTAACGAACTATGTATACTGCTGCCGTTAACCACCGAGGTGGATGCACCAAATTTGTGATGTTTCAACAGATTTATCATTGGTACATTGAATTCAGAGTGTGTCAGCTTGGAGGAAAAGGTAAAATGTGATGTTACCTCATCCTGAGGTAAGCAGTGGTTCTAGCTTGATCCCTACGTTACCGCGCACAAACTCCCCAAGACATCGGCCAAATCTGCAGAGCGAAGGCTTGTGTTTGCGGTGACGGAGGAATCAAGCAGGGTTTCCGCCAGGATTTTTTTACAGGGTACGACCTGGGGGGGAGTTTGAATTTTTTTTGAATTTTTTTTTCTTCTGTTAATAATGGCCTCCAGAGTCATTTTTTACACTCCAAAATGCAAAATTAGTCTTCCTTCTGCATGAAAGTTGCATTTGAAATGAAACAAATTTTAAGAAAAACTTTACTAAGTGATTTTTTCAGGGTACTATATCGTACCCTCAAATTTCTTTAGGGTACTATATTTGTACCCAAAGTACCCACTGGCGGGGACCCTGTCAAGGTCTGATTACTGCAGGATGTACCAAAATGGTGCGGTTCACAGCTGGAGTACATTTTTTCGCATCCCCCTCCCACAATACCTGCCTGCGCATGGGTGATTGTAATGTAGTGGTATTAGGAAGGTTTAAAAATCAAACGATAAACTTAAACTTTACGACAACGTTATTTTTCATACTACACATGAGCCGAATTTTATATTGCATTTTCGGTACAAAAAGAACGTTGTCGTTAACGTTTACGTTGATCGTTTGATTTCTAAACCTCCCTATTGTCTTGCGTGGACAAGAACGTCAAGCGCAACTCACAGCTGCAGGAAAAGAAGACAAATTGAAAATTCCTCCTCCGAGGTAACAATGATTGTTTAACGTAAAGTTTACATTGGAAAACCTATCTGTGAATTAACTAAATCATTTTATGGCTGTAATTCTAGGACTTCCAAACTTCGCCTATGGCATTTAAGTGGCCCACCATGCAACCAATGAAGTCCAATGGTGTCAATTTGTCATCAAATTGACAAATTTGAAATTAGTCTTTTCTTCCTGGACAAAAGGATTTCGATACAAAATCACCGAAGCAAGGCTAAGTACCGGTCTCACCACCGGCTCGAGAGAATGGTAAATTGAAGTACAATAGAAAGGCGGAAGAAAATGACCTGCTAATTTTCTCGTGTTTGGGCAAACTCAAATGGATTAGCTCAGGAATCCGAGGCGGTACCTTTGAGCTTTGATTTTAGTCTAATTAAACAGAGCAGTTATGTATTTGGGGGGGGGGGGATCTGGGCCCTGTTTCATAAAGTGACTTAAGCTAATGATACCGTTAACTTCAGTGTATTTTCCATTTGATAAAGGCACCATTAGCTTAAAGTCACTTTATGAAACAGGCCCCTGCTGCTCTCGAAATACGGGAGAATCCAACTTCCCTCGACGGGAGTCCATGTCATAAAAAATTACTAAGTTCCAACAATACCGTAATATAGTAGGGGTAGCATAATGGTAAATGGAACAGCTTGTAGGCCTATGTACCTAAGCTGCTCCATCTACATGTACCATTATGCTACCCCTACTATATTACGATATTATTAGAACTTACAAAATTTTTATGACCTGAACTCGCGTCGAGGTAAGTTGGATTCTCCCGTATTAACATTATTCTACTGGAAAAGTCACTTTAATCGAAATCAGAATTTCACGATATTTGAAATACTGAAGATTTACTGCCCGCATTCAGGGGTAAGGAAGGAGACAGAAACACATTTCGTGATTGAAAAATCCCGATGCAAGTCTCCCTGCGGCATGAAATTCCAGAACATTTATTTACCTCATCTGTATTTCCACCATCACGAGGATGTTGACCGTACCAAACCGATGCCCACTTCAAATTAACCAGGTTAATTCTATTGCGGTGAATTAGTTCATTCAAAAAGTTAGATTTTTTGACGGGGGATACAAAGGAAGGCAGACTTCATACAGCTTTTCTTTTTTAAGAGGGTCATGCAGTCGTGGTCACACAAAGACCGCAAAAAACGCACTTGAATTAAAAAATCTAGTAATGGTAATGTATGAGATACGACGAGCACTTTCGAAACATCAGCTGTGAAATTATTTCATTCCTCTTGTACTTTTTGGTTGGAAAATGTGGCTGTCTCAGTGCAATTCCCACTTCTGTGTAAAAGAAGTGAAAAGTCAAGCCTCACTTCACCCACTTCAGTGTCAGATTCGTTCCAACAGAAAGGGTATTCACCCCGCGGAGCTTATGAACCGCTGTATCAGAACGCTATCAGAACACATCAGCAGAACGGGTGTCTAAAAAACTAAGATGTAAGACCTACATGTACATGTATTGTGGGACCTGATACAGCCAATAGCACTAGGAACTCCATCCTGTCTCAGCACTTGCTCAGTACGTCACTCGATTTGTGTGCGGTGACGTGGGGAGCGACAGGGTCGTAGCTACCTTTTATGGCGTAGGGGGCAAAACTGATCAAGTCTGAAGGGTGAAGCTGGAGGGGGTCTGGGGCCCTCCCCCTGAAAAAAATTGAAAATCTACATCCTCTCAGATGCATTTTCCCCACATCTGACACCACAATAACTTGGCTCGAAGAGGGGAATAACCTTTCAGAGAAAAAACTTGTTTTGACCTTTTTTGCTCGGAGAGGGGGGCATTTTCCCCCTGCCCCCCCCCCGCTAGCTACGCCCCTGAGCGAGGATCCCCCAAAGTTGGTTGTAGGCCTATAGCCCATATTCGGAAATGTGATATTTTGAGTACATGTAAAAGAACTGCTTTTGTGGGCATTGACCTCTCATGCTAAACCAGATTATGATGTCGTGATGAATCGAATGAACCTTCTAGCCGTGTCCCCTCCCGTCATATTCCTGTTTTTTGCACCAAATAACGCCCAAGTGCAGTAGTTGACAGTGCAATTTCCTTAAGTGTCGTAATAAAGACTCTTATTGCTTTACAATTTTCTAAAAGTCAAGTGGTTGGCAATTCATCTGTTGCATTCGCAACATTTCATGTCAAAGAGAGCTGCTGTATCAGTCTTTGTGCTTTGTCTACGCGTTTTTTATTCACACCATCATTTTTTACTGCATGCTGAACCGCTTTTATTCTCTTATGAAAAAGTCACTTTTCGAATTCGGATTGTGTGATGAATCAAAAAAGAGTGAGACATTTAGAAAGAATGGTATTGCAAAGTGCCCCATGCAAACAAGACATTCTTTCATATTTTTTCCATCGCGCCCAAAATTTGCGGTGCACCGTGATTATCAAGCAAAAAATTCATAAAACAAAATACATGTAATAAACAGTTAAATGGCCATTTTTTGACGAATGAAGGGGATTTTTAACAAAATCTCACTAAAATGCTTCGTTCTCAGATGATCGGACGAAAAATCACGGAGATTTTAGCACTAGGTCCGTTTGCGGTGACGAAGGGAGCGAGCGCTAAGAACCCCTGGGGTCGTATGCATAAAGGTGGAATAAGCTTATTCCAGGTATAACTTAATGTTATAACGTCAAGTTATACCTGGAATAAGCTTATTCCACCTTTATGCATACGGGCCCTGATGTTCTTGTTTGAACCAAGAAGCGCAGAACCACTTCCTCTGGGTACGAAAGTATCAACTTTCAAACTGTTGCAGAGTTGTCAAGCACAATTATTGCATTGCAGACGTAACACTTACTTGGCAGCAGCGACAGGATTTGCGCATTCAACGTGTAAGGAAATTTGACGACAGAAATCATTGTGGAAATTGAAAAATTTTAAAGAGTAAGCGAAAGTGACGATAGAATATTTAAACAAATTAAAAACTGATCCTTACCTTTTGGGATGACTTGATGAGAAGTTGGAAAGCCGAGCGCCGGACTACAAGTGAGGCTACTAAGATACGGATGGGTCTCTAATCGTCTCTGTTGTCTCATGGCGTCATGTTTGGAAGTTTCCGAGTCCGAATCAGATTTTTGCGAGCTCTCCTCGTCCCTGTCATGGCCTAGAATCGCGTCTATCGTAAACGACCGTCCTTTCGATGACTGTTCCGCTACCCTTGCGGCTGACTGCATGGCCGCAGCGGCGACTGAGTTCGTGTAAGCGGCTGGAAGGAAGGCAGGGTGGATGGGGAGGTCCATCGGCCGAAAGGCGTACGGAAAGGGATGAAAAACGGTCCCTGCCAACCCTTGGAACTGGTTTACTGTCGCCTGCATGGTCGGTTGTTTCATTGAGTATTCTGCAGATTCAATGTCTTCAGTTTCAGTTGCCAGTTTGGCAACAGAAGTCGTCTGCTCAGCGAAAATCGTCCAAGAATTCAAATTGGGAACTACGAAAAATAAATGTCCACTTTTTGCGCTCAAATTGAAAACTACGAAAAGCAAAAATGTCCGTCTTTGACTGACACGTGAACTAAATAACTTCGTCCTTCCAAAATATCGCTTTGGTCTTCTTCCGCAGGTGATTTTAATGATACTATAATTGCCTCATTAAATTTTTGAATGGTCTCATGATAGATACTCAGTGTACACACGGATGGACCCAGTGGTATTCCCATGACTGATACACAAGCTATTTATTTAGGCCTAATGTTGAATTGATATAGGCCTACGCGGAATTTATTCAAACGGTTTTTCTTTGGCAACCCTTAGGCTAAACTCCTTCCGCAGTTTCGAACCGCTACCCACTACGTTACCCGCGCTCCGGGTGGAATATAACTAGGTGGCGTGGAACTAAACGCTGGGGCCGAGCGTACCCTTAGGCCGATTGAGATGACTATCGTCTTATTTACCGATTGTCATCCTGAGGTAATCAGTGGTTCTTGTGACGCTCACTCCTATCCCAATGGAGCTAAGGACCTCAGAATGACCGCTCGGTGGTGTTGCGAGTGTCCGGCGAGTCGTCAAACAAGTTCACATTCAACCATACCTATGTGTACCCAAATATACTGCTGCCGTCAATCACCGAGGTGAAATGCACCAAATTTGTGATGTTTCAACAGATTTATCATTGGTACATTGAATTCGGAGTCGTCGACTTTTTAATAGGAAAAAGCAAATGTGCTGTTACATTGTACCTCATCCTGAGGTAAGCAGTGGTTCTTTAGCTTGCTCCCTACGTTACCGCGCACAAACTCCCCAAGACATCGGCCAAATCTGCAGAGCGAAGGCTTGTGTGTGCGGTGACGGAGGAATCAAGGTCCGATTACTGCAGGATGTACCAAAATGGTGCGGTTCACAGCTGGAGTACAATTTTTCGCATCCCCCTCCCACAATACCTGCCTGCGCATGGGTGATTGTAATGTAGTGGTATTAGGAAGGTTTAAAAATCAAACGATAAACGTAAACTTTACGACAACGTTATTTTTCATACTACACATTAGCCGAATTTTATATTGCATTTTCGGTACAAAAAGAACGTTGTCGTTAACGTTTACGTTGATCGTTTGATTTCTAAACCTCCCTATTGTCTTGCGTGGACAAGAATGTCAAGCGCAACTCACAGCTGCAGGAAAAGAAGACAAATCGAAAATTACTCCTCCGAGGTAACAATGATTGTTTAACGTAAAGTTTACATTGGAAAACCTATCTGTGAATTAACTAAATCATTTTATGGCTGTAATTCTAGGACTTCCAAACTTCGCCTATGGCATTTAAGTGGCCCACCATGCAACCAATGAAGTCCAATGGTGTCAATTTGTCATCAAATTGACAAATTTGAAATTAGTCTTTTCTTCTTGGACAAAAGGATTTCGATACAAAGTCACCGAAGCAAGACTAAGTACCGGTCTCACCACCGGCTTGAGAGAATGGTAAATTGAAGTACAATACAAAGGCGGAAGAAAATGACCTGCTAATTTTCTCGTGTTTGTGCAAACTCAAATGGATTAGCTCAGGAATCCGAAGCGGTCCCTTTGAGTTTTGATTACAGAGCAGTCAATTTTGGGCGAAAATCTGGGGCCTGTTTCATAAAATGACTTTAAGCTAATGATACCGTTAACTTCAGTGTATTTTCCATTTACCATTTTACCATTAGCTTAAAGTCACTTAATGATACAGGCCCCTGCTGCTCTCGAAATACGGGAGAATCCAACTTTAATACCTCGACGGGAGTCCATGTCATAAAAAATTTCTAAGTTCTAACAATACCGTAGTAGGGGTAGCATAATGGTAAATGGAACAGCTTGTAGCCTATATACCTAAGCTGCTCCATCTACCATGATGCTACCACTACTATATTACGATATTATTACAAAATTTTTATGACCTGGACTCGCGTCGAGGTAAGTTGGATTCTCCCGTATTAACATGATTCTGCTGGAAAAGTCACTTTCATCGAAATCAGAATTTCACGATATTTGAAATACTGAGATTTACTGCCCACATTCAGGGGTAAGGAAGGCGGCACAAACACTTTTCGTGATTTGAAAAATCCCGGTACAAATCCCTTGCCATGAAATCCCAGAACATTATTTACCTCGTCTGTATTTCCACCATCACGAGGATGTTGACCGCACCAAAACCGATGCCCACTTCAAATTAACCAGGTTCTATATTGCGGTGAATTAGTTCATTCAAGGAGTTATATTTTTTGAGGGGGATACAAAGGAAGGCAGACTTCATACAGCTTTTCCTTTTTGAGAGGGTCATACAGTCGTGGTCAGACAAAGACCGCAGAAAAAACGCACTTGAATTAAAAAATCTAGTAATGGTAATGTATGAGATATGACGAGCACTTTCGAAACATCAGCTGTGAAATTGTTTCATTCCTCTTGTACTTTTTGGTTCGAAAATGTGGCTGTCTCAGTGCAATTCCCACTTCTGTGTAAAAGAAGTGACAAGTCAAGCCTCACTTCACCCACTTCAGTGTCAGATTCGTTCGAACAGAAAGGGTATTCACCCCGTGGAGCTCATGAACCGCTGTATCAGAACGCTATCTATCAGAACACATCAGCTGAAGGGTGTCTAAAAAACTAAGATGTAAGACCTACATATTGTGGGACCTGATAAAGCCAATAGCACTAGGAGCTCCATCGTGTCTCAGCACTTGCTCCGTACGTCACTCGTTTTGTGTGCGGTGACGTGGGGAGCGACAGGGGCGGAGCTAGCTTTGGCGTAGGGGGCAAAATTGATCAAGTCTGAAGGGTGAAGCTGGAGGGGGTCTGGGGCCCTCCCCAGAAAAAATTGAAAATCTACACCCTCTCAGATGCGTTTTCCCCACATACATGTACAATACCCACATACAATGTCACTACAATAACTTGGCTCGAAGAAGGGAAATGACCTTTCAGAGCAAAAACTTGTTTTGTCCTTTTTTGCTCGGGGAGGGGGGGGGGCATTTGCCCCCTGCCCCCCGCTAGCTACGCCCCTGAGCGAGGATCCCCCAAAGCTGGTTGTAGGGCTATAGCCCACATTCGGAAATGTGATATTTTGAGTAGCCTACATGTACAAGAACTGTTTTTGTGGGCATTGACCTCTCATGCTAAACCAGATTATGCTGTCGCGTGATGAATCGAATGAACCTTCTAGCCGTGTCCCCTCCCGTCATATTCCCGTTTTTTGCACCAAATAACGCCCAAGTGCAGTAGTTGACAGTGCAGTTTCCTTAAGTGTCGTAATAAAGACTCTTACTGCTTTACAATTCTCTAAAAGTCAAGAGGCTGGCAATTCATCTGTTGCATTCGCAACATTTCATGTCAAAGAGAGCTGCTGTATCAGTCTTTGTGCTTTGTCTACGCGTTTTTTATTCACACCATCATTTTTACCGCATGCTGAGCCGCTTTTATTCTTTTATGAAAATGTCACTTTTCGAATTCGGATTGTGCGAAGAATCAAAAAAGAGTGAGACATTTAGAAAGAATGGCATTGCAAAGTGCCCCATGCAAACAAGACATTCTTTCATATTTTTTCCATCGCGCCAAAAACTTGCGGTGCACCGTGATTATCAAGCAAAAATTTCATAAAACAAAATACATGTATTTAACAGTTAAATGGCCATTTTGTAACGAATGAAGGGGATTTTTAACAAAATCTCACTAAAATGCTTCGTTCTCAGACGATCGGACGAAAAATCATGGCGATTTTAGCACTCGGTCCGTTTGCGGTGACGAAGGGAGCGAGCGCTAAAGAACCCCCTGGACCCGTGTGCATAAAGGTGGAATAAGCTTATTCCAGGTACATGTATAACTTAATGTTATAACGTTCGTTAAGTTATACCTGGAATAAGCTTATTCCACCTTTATGCATACGGGCCCTGATGTTCTTGTTTGAACCAAGAAGCGCAGAACCACTTCCTGGGTACGAAAGTATCAACTTTCAAACTGTTGCAGAGTTGTCAAGCACAAAATTGCATTGCAAACGTAACACTTACTTGGCAGCAGCGACAGGATTTGCGCATTCAACGTGTAAGGATATTTGACGACAGAAATCATTGTGGAAATTGAAAAATTTTAAAGAGTAAGCGAAAGTGACGATAGAATATTTAAACAAATTAAAAACTGATCCTTACCTTTTGGGATGACTTGATGAGAAGTTGGAAAGCCGAGCCCCGGACTGCAAGTGAGGCTACTGAGATACGGATGGGTTTCTAATCGTCTCTGTTGTCTCATGGCGTCATGTTTGGACGTTTCCGAGTCCGAATCTGATTTTTGCGAGCTCTCCTCGTCCCTGTCATGGCCTAGAATCGCGTCTATCGTAAACGACCGTCTTTTCGATGACTGTTCCGCTACCCTTGCGGCTGACTGCATGGCCGCCGCGGCGACTGAGTTCGTGTAAGCGGCTGGGAGGAAGGCAGGGTGGATGGGGAGGTCCATCGGCCGAAAGGCGTACGGAAAGGGATGAAAAACGGTCCCTGCCAACCCTTGAAACTGGTTGACTGTCGCCTGCATGGTCGGTTGTTTCATTGAGTATTCTGCAGATTCAATGTCTTCAGTTTCAGTTGCCAGTTTGGCAACAGAAGTCGTCTGCTCAGCGAAAATCGTCCAAGAATTCAAATTGGGAACTACGAAAAATAAATGTCCACTTTTTGACGCTCAAATTGAAAACTACGAAAAGTGAAAATGTCCGTCTTTGACTGACGCGTGAATGGGGTAACTGAACTAAATAACTTCGTCCTTCCAAAATATCGCTGCTCGTGACAGGTTCCTTTCCGCTTATCCGTCCTTCGCCTCGTGCGTGAACTGGTGCGTCTGTTTTCCCAAGTGATCAGTCGCGTGCCGATGTCCGTACTTACGGAAACTCCAAGACCAAATGACTGCTCCAGCGCGACCCCCGAATCATTTATGCACGGAGGATATTGCCGAATCAACCGTGCCCTGTCCAGCGACACAATACAACGGGACAATTACATGTAAGAATAAAGGACACCTTTTGTCTCCCAATTTACGCAGGGGGTGTGAAAGTTCCTGAGCGATGGTTTCAATATAATTGGGACAACGGTTATGAGACTCGGTATTATTCCCGAGATTGTTCTAATGACCATTGAATGAGCAAGTAGATGACGCTGATGATTCGCTTATGGAAACTCGATGGTGATTGGCTGTCTGGACCCGTAGCCCGACTGATGCACCTCCCATTTGATACAGGCGCGAGAGTATACAATCGTCAAATGGCATAGGTCGCAAATTGATATTTTGAAACGATGGGACAGTTTTGGTGAAACCCTAGTGCAAGAAGGTCGCTGTTACCTTGGAGGAATTATACTGACTATATATATTATACTCAGTATAATTCCTCCAAGCTGTTACATAGGAACTCGTATTTCGCTCGTCATTTGTGATTTGGCACAACTTGCTTTCTCCAAACTCATTGTGGCGTTCATTTTGTGGTTTTGACTTTGAATGGAGAAAGAGGAGTGAAAAATGAAAAGTGACCGGTTCATTTCTATGTAACAGCAATGAAGTTTCCAGAGTGTCAAATCAGAAGGAAGCCCTGAACGGTTTCAGATAAATGCATAAAGTACATTGTACAGTTAGTCGAGTCGAATTTTCCCAGCGTTATAAAAAGGGTCTGAAAGATTCTGCTCACATGAGTAGGCCTACCAAAGAAATCTTTTAGGGGTGATTTTGTTTTTTTGATATTCTACAGAAAGGCGAAAATTAGTTGATATCATCAGCGAAGCAAATTGAATTCAAATCGGTGCAAGTATTGGTTGCCGCTCACTGGCAAAAAATGGCGGTGTACTTTTGATTTTGAGGTCAGGCCAACGTCCGCGAATTCGGTAACTACATAGGTGAAGTGTTCTGATGACTTTTTTCCATTTGGTTAAAAGTACATGCACTAAAAACACCTTTTGTATTGCTAACCTAAGTATTTGCAAGCCAAATGAATGGGTGCAATGAAGATGACGAATGTTGGAACGCATTCACGTTCTTCGTGCATCGAGTTCAAAATGTTTTTCTGAACTCGGGACGACGTGCTTTCCCTTTTTTCTCTTCTATTTTCCCTTTTCATGCCTGTTTCTGTGTTAACGACGTTTACATTGCCGCAGTGGAGGGCATTTTATACCACGAAGTGATCAACAGTTTGTGTATGTAATATGTGATTTTTTTTCAACAACCGCTACTTCGGTTTTAACCGTGCCAGACAAAACGTGCCTCTTCATCATGAACATGTTTCACCACGTTCTCGAAGACAGGATGCAGGATGATCTTTTTCGGGCCTGTAGATGATCAGATACTCAAATATCTTCAAATTCTCTTCAGGAGTTACATGTACCTTGGAGGAATTATACTGTCAGTATAATTCCTCCAAGCATGTACTCAGCCAAATAACACAGCAGAAGAATGGAGGAATGATTTTGCAGCGTGTCCTGGGTTCGAATCCCGCCTGTGCAAAATGGGATCAATTGTCCCTGGCTCTTCAGGCCCGTCGGACATGTATGTGGTGCCTTCTAGGTTTGCAAGGGCAAGTACATGTAGAAGACCCCATCCAAGTGAGGAACATACACTGTACAGTAGCATGCTTTAGATGGCTTCATCAGTACTCACCAGGGAATGCTTTGGCTTCGGCCCTGGTAGAAAAATACAGACAATTTAAATACAGATACATGTAACATGACATCGACAACAAATGAAAGAAATGGTTGTCCAAAAATTAACTTGCAAGTTTTCCAAATGCAAAATCTGTGAACCATTTTACTTTGTACGACACAGACATAACAAGGAATTCGTCGATCGTCGTCGAAAAAAAAAGATTTATGAGCAACCACCAAATACCTGCCCGCATGTCCATTTAGGGTAGGAAAATGCTTTTTTCAGCTCTCGAAACAGAATAATAAGCAATGTGCGACCGGGTAATTGAAGAAAAAAATGCGTATCTTTGCATATCTGACCAATTATGTCATCAGTGGTCCACTTTGTGTGACTTAATTGGATTTTTCATTGATTAAGGGGTGATACTCGCTATACATGTAATTACCCTTGCTTCCAGGTGCTGTTTAGATGGCACAATTTAGCATTTTGGGAAGAAACCGCTAATTAATGTCTTCAAGAAATTTGGTACACCTGGCGTTTCGGGGTATTTAACTAGAGATAGTCAGTGTCTTCCGACTATTGCTCGAACTTGCTTTATTTCGAGTTGATTTGGGTGTTATTGCCCCTTGATTGCTTGTAAACATGCCTCGATATAGAGAGAAAAGTTATTTGAAAGAAGTGAATTTCCTGTTTTGAATTGCCGTTCCAATCTACCAGACAATTCAAATTTGTTACATCTATTCACTGAGCTGTGAATTTGTCATCTAAATGACGCGGTACCCTTTGAGGGTATTGTGAATTTTTATGTTTTTACACAACAAGGAACCACAATTACAAGTTCCAAAACAACCAATGCGATATTTTAATACCCTTTCTTGAAGATAACCTTTACACAAACTCGGACCCTAAGATCCCTTTAATCAATACCGAATGTTTACTTTATTTTCCGTGTTATTTCCCCAAGGCCTACTGGACCCTTTCATCAGGTACCAAACTTTACTTAATTCCACCTGATAATGCGATCTAGGCCCTTGTACCGAGACTTATACCACCCCAATATGTGTTTCACAGTCTGTTTCCATGTAACGTCTGCACCATTACAAAAACAACACCGTACGTTTCCATATGACCAAACCAATTGAAGGAAAGTAGCACCTTACACCTAATTGTTTCACAATTTCGAGTGAATTATATTCAAAACAAATACACTGAAAACATATTGTACGGCTACTTATCCAATTATACCAAGCTGCAATCTTAGAGGAATTATACTCTGCAATTAAGCCTTTAATTAGTGAAAATTGATGTTTTTCTAGCATTTGGCTGTCGATGTCGCCAACATTCCCGTATAACAAAGGCAAGCGGAAAATCGATTTATGATTTCTTAAAATGCTAATTGCCGTATAGTGGTACATCGATTTTTCGACCAAGAACACTCAAAGGTTTGACTGGGGCGATCTTAAAAATGCCGGAGCCAGAATTCCGAAGTGTTATCACGAGATCATATGGGTACTAATGGTAACTATACATGTAGCCTTAGAGCATGAAGTATACTCACTGACCAGTACAATCATCTACATGTACATTGTAATAACCGAATGTCTCGATCGAGAACAGTAGTATTCGCTCCCAGAATAGGGAGATTTAGATATCAAACGATAAACGTTAACGACAATGTTATTTTTGTGTCGAAAATGCAATTTAAAACCTGGTTAATGTGTAGTGTGAAAAATAACGTTGTCGTAAAGTTTACGTTTATCGTTTGATTTCTAAACCCCCCTAATATCTGAATTTGGGGCTCTGTCAGTCGTTAATTTGCAGTTCCTTAATACGTACATGTCGAAGCCGGCATCTTTGGCCGTATCGACCTTTAGTAACCTTCAGTTGGTCATCAACGTCTACATCGGTATGAGAAATTATTGATAAAAAAACAAAAAATATCAAGAAGGCCTCCGATCATTTCGCCATCGGATTTACGCTAGACAGAGTGCAATATACGAAGGCGAAGCGGTATGAACCTATGGTTGGCTCAAGACCTACACACTTGATGGTTGGCTCAAGACCTACACACTCGCTGTCAGATTTTCCCAAACTACACTTCCTTGTCCTCTCTCATAGTTAATCTAATGGCAATGTCCGCCGTGATCAAACCAGGGCGTGGTGTTGACACACGCCGCCTATCATTATGATAATAAAGAGAAGATGAATGATGAGCAGTCAACTGCAGATACGGATCAATATGCTGTATTTGCCTCCGCCTCCGAGCTGTTAGTCTCGGGTCAATATAAATCTGCGCGTGACTAGAGTCACCCGCCGAGACAGGGTGGCCTAAAAACTACCCAGAGCGACCCAAAACTATACTAATAGCCAAATGGCTGTAGCATCTTTCTACAGGGTGGGCCAGAGAAAGTGTCCCTCGAACAATAGCATTTCTATTGTTTCCCTATTGTTCGAGGGACACTTTCCCTGGCCCACCCTGTAGAAGGAAGTCGTAGAAAACACCAAGATATCCCAATTCAGCCCAGTGGTTCGAGCTCCAGACCCTATTTTGTAAAAGCAAAGTCGAGGCCCTTTGTTACTTGAAGGTGCAGTCCGATGGCAAGTTTATTACGACCTCTGACTTTGCTTCACAAACCAAACTGGTTCTGGAGCTAAAATTACCGGTACATACTGGACTGACGAATTCTGGTATCTTGGTGTTATACGTAGAAAGATTATCTATCCATTCATATCCATAATCTGGTGGTTTGGGACTGGGGATGGTGGATTTTTTTGGGGGGGGGGGCACCCTGTATTTTTGGAGAACACTTGCCCATCGTGTATGGGGCCAATTTTACGGTCATTCTAATTTCAAGAAATGACGGTGTATTATAACTTGGAATTACCACTATTGGGATGATGACAAAGCAACAGTGGCCAGGAACATCATCGATTACACCTTGGGAAATTCCAAGAAAAACGACCGTGCACGGGGCTAAAACCCAGCAACTCGGTATCCATGCAATGTCTCCAGGGACCAGCAGTCATTTGTCCCCGCGTTATGACCAATCAAGCAATTACTAGTCCATCATTAAGGATTATCTCCTGGCTAATGACCAGTTAAGAGATGAAGTGTCTCTAGAGACAATCCAACGCCGATATTGAACCTATATTCGCTGATTATGCAGCCGATTTGAATGTTTTTACTATTGATGGTTACTTTAACCCAATAGCCGTGAAGTCCATACACAATAATATTCAGTGGTATCGGCCTCAAACAAAGTTCTTCCCTGCAACTGAAAAAAAGCTTAGTTGAGTTTCGGAGGCCGCCGCTGGGTCTGATCGTATGACCTCAAGGAAGAAAGTTCGACAGGCAGTACACTTGAAAAACTACTCATGGACCTCAGCGCCTTGAACGGCCATTCGGGGCAACTTTTCAAATTCAACAAAAAACATCGCCGCACGAGTGCCTTTTAATTTTAAATAGTACACTCGGCCTTTATTCGGAGATCAACTTCCGGAACTTTATTTTTGAGAAATNTACGTTCAAGAACACACAATTTCTATCAATACGTAGCCGTTTTCGTAAAAGCAGCCTATTTTTTATTGTTTCATCCAGCCATTTTCTAGTCACAGCGTAAAAATGTCCATATACTGGACGTATCTTGAATATTACATAATAACCAGTTATTTTTCGTCTCATTCCGTTGCTGGTGCTAAATGTACTCGGAATTTGGCACATCTATGAGTTCGGTAAATGCACTTAGCATTCACCGGGTTTCAATGACTATTTTACAGTGTCTCTCTGGTCACCATGGCAACGGTAACCATGGTTTCATACTTTCCTTGGTTGCCAAGCCTCCAGCTTTTTCCTGCTCGTCACCTTCGGCTTATCTGGTTTGTTCGTCTGTCTCTTCACCTTCGGCTTTTCTGGTTTCTTCGACTGTTTTCCTTCGGCCTTGGTGAAGCTGAAAAAGACGAGACGATGGCACATGTAAGATTTTTCGAACTTATGTAGATTAAAAATGTACATGTAGGCCTACCAATGAGTAAACTACATGTAAATGTGGGCCTACATGTATGTATCGGTAAATCCAGTGACGAGGAGTGTTTTTGATGCAATCCTGGACACATGCATGCATTTTTTCAGCAACCATATAATCGGATGTACATGTACTTACTGTGCTTCAGAAGGCCCAACGTGCCCGCCACCCAGATCCATGCTAGTCCCAATTTCGAAAATTGGAGTACTGAAATACAACGCAGAAATTCAGACACGGATTTTGTGAGCTTGTGAAGAATGGCGGGATGGAGAAGTCCAAAGGAACCTGACGGTGTGATCCTGAATGGTGACAGAATATCGTGAACTGGTCAAACGCATCCCCCTATCAGACAATTATTTTAATACTAAACTTTATTTGTGCTCGTGCCCCGCTTGACCAGCTTAACGTTCCAGCGGCCAAGGAATGGTACATAAAGCTTCTGACGTCACGGTACGAAATATTAGACCTCCATTCTTTGTTGGAAAGTCTATTATTAATATCCCTTGACACGTATTGCCTGATTACCGATTCGATAAAAGTCGAAAAATAGTGTGTGCCAGAAGACTTTTCAGGGTGTATTCCACAAATGAATGGAAAATGCGACAAAACTTCAAAATTTGCGGAAAGTCGTCGATCAAGCCTACATACTTGTTCAACACCAATTTTCTATCTTTGCCAATCAATGCATAAAGGCTTTAATAGTTAATGTGAAACTTCCCTATTTGTGTATTGATGTGTTGACTAGAACTTACAGGTCTGATGTGATAGGGTCTTCCTCTTCCATACGTTTGAAATAAGGATGAAGTTTCATGTTGAAGAAGACACAGAGGTAGAGGAATATAGTGGCCCATCCAAGGGCAACCCAGCAACCATTCTAAAAGACGAAGGTGGAAAATATCAATTACATGTAGGCTTATCTAACCACATTCACTCACAGAATAAATGGATGCAATGAGGGATAGAGAACAAGTAGTATTCTTGGCCGGGGTGGGACGGCTTATGCTGGAGCCGTTTCCACGAAAGTGATTCTGGCGTCGTTTTTCAGCAAGGATCGACTTACCAGACTATCCACAGTGACGTCACAGTGCTGGGAATGGGCTGCAGCGATAAGATTGAACAGCGGTCGACATGCACCGACGGTGTCGCGAAGCTGCAGAAAATGAATTCATGACCATCAATAATAGGGAGTTAAAGAAATCAAACGACAAACGTTAACTTTACGACAACGTTATTTTTTGTACCGAAAATGCAACATTCGCAAAATTCGCAGTATGAAAATTAACGTTGTCGTAAAGTTAATGTTTATCGTTTGATTTCTTAAACTCCCTAATATGTCGCAGTTTGATCCCTAACAGCAGGAATCCAACGGAACCGTGTGACGTGCAATCTTTGTGCCCGGGTGCTTCTATCTCATGTGTTCTAACATGTGCGTCGTGATTGGCGAAGATAGTTTGGTTCCCGAACTCACCGCTAGGCGCAGAAGAGTTCGGTATCGGCCTCGTTTGACCTTGACCTCACACACAGGATTCTGTGTGTCTGACGTCACAGAGGATAGACTGGTGCCCCGTTCCAACATACCGTGAGCTATGTTGGGATCACGAACCAGTCTATCCTCTGTTACGTCAGACACACAGAATTCTGTGTGTGAGGTCAAGGTCAAGCGAGGCCGATACCGAATCCTTTTGGCCCTAGCGGTGGGTTCGGGAACCAAACTATGGCGAAGAGGCCATTAAGTTTGACGAAGTTTGATGAGCTGTCCACGTCAAACTTTCCTTCAAAAATTTCATACAACTTTTGTTGAATGGAGTTGTACAACAAAACTTGGATCGTCTAGACAGGTCTTTAATATCTTTAAAAACGTTGAATTCACTCGGCACGTAGCAACCACCATGGAAAACTGACGAGGATGTTGCTGTATACGATTAAACAGCACTGAAAAGAAGGACACCAGCTGTGCTAGGAAGAATCAACGCCTCACAAAAAGGCAGCAATTGTCTGTTCCTGGCATTCCAAAGCACTTCAAACTGAACAACGTCAAACAATCACTCAAATCGTTTCTAAGCACCGAGAACTTTTGAAGAACTGAGAAACAAAATACATACAACTTATGAACAAGCAGGGCTTCAAAAACTTAACACATTTTGGTGCATAGAAGAGGCTGCACTAGAGATGGACAAGGACCTGGTGTCTCTCATACGTTGGCAACGACATGAACATCGAGGAAGTTGGTACTCAGCGCATGCGCAGATACCTTAACCCACCAATAATTTGGACATGTTGGAAAGGTGAAGTGACACTGACGAAGAATTTTGTGGCGAACGTGGTGCAATCACTGAATTGAATTTATAACTACGCCAGTTTAGAAAATGGTACGACAGGACGATAAGAGTTGAATATTGAATACGAAAGAGATAAATTTGTTGGGAATATGGTCGTACATGTGTATCTTAAAATATTAACTTCATAAGAAAAACAGCGGGAATAAGAGTAGGCTGGTGATATTTACCCGGCTGCCGGGTACGCAGTGGTGAAAAAACGTCTTGTTTGCCCGGCCGCCGGTTACGCACTGAGGAAAATATATCTTGCTTGCCCGGCTGCCGTTTACGCAATGAGGAAATCCGTCTTGCTTACCCGGCTGCCGGTCACGCAGTGACAACATTTGTCGTTATTTTAACGGCAATTGCCGGGTAAAGAACGCATAAAATTATCCTTCGGTAACCGGCTGCGGGTTAATACAAAACATGGAACGCTAAACTGCCGCATGCGGCTTGCCCGGTGAAAAAGTAATAATATTCCTTATCACGGCATTAATACTAATTCGTTACACACATTCTGACTGACTTTGGGAATCTGATGGGAAGGGTGTGTTCCTCGGAAACGGATTTTCGGTAAATAAAAAGGACCCGATAGTACTGATTTGAAGTGTTTCATTAGGATCTGCCAATGAAATCTTTGTCCCAGATAAATGGCATCGCCTCTCCGGCCGCCATTTTCCCGCTAATGTGAATAAAGTCCCATCAAAAACAGAGGAATCCGGCAACCGTCGATGAAACAGCAGCCGGTTAAACAAATGATTTTTTGTCCACTGCTTGACCGGCAACCGGGTGAATTCGACCGGCAGCCGGGTAAATAGTCACTTCGATAAGAGTAACATGTACATGTAAAATGAAAATTACATGTAAAAGTGTCGGTGATTGATGCATCTTTCTCGCTATTCTTTTTTGANAACAAGTCGTCTTCCAAAAGGTAACATTATCTTGCCGCAGACGACGGTCATCACTTAGATTTTAACAGGGATTTTTTATGCCTTGGTTCCATTAAAAAGATTAAAAAAAATGCAACATACGGCTTAAGAAAAACAGGAAGGCAATTGAGTACATGTAAGTCCATATTTTTTTCTATATGGGAGTAAGTAATACGATATCTTTCCGAGACGTACATGTATACTCACCCACACCAAGACTTGAGATTTGTATTGTGCATAGTAGTTCAAAACTCTTGTTCTGTACGCATTAGTGGCCTGCAAGACACAGAATCCGAAAATTTATAGCCAGTTTACAAGTAGGATGCACAGTCTGCATCAGTGTTACCATTCGTGACAAAGGGACCGAGAGCCTCCGATGTTCTCAGGATGAAAGTGCGTCGGGGAGCAGCTTGGTCTGTTTCCTTTTCAACTACCACATCGGAAGGCTTATGCCCGGTTGTTCAGGTGTGGCTCACGTGAGCCTGCATGGTGAGTGTGGTGAAGAAATGGTACAAAGAACGCAATGTTGGCAAAAGCTAATGGCATTTGCTAGCTTTTATGAATACCCGGTACATGTATCAGCCATTGGATTCGTCCAGTCATACTCACACTGACTATCGCGTTGTAAGATTCGCTATGCATCTTATTTTGGATATTCTGAATTCCTTGTATTGCTGCATTGATGTGAGTCTGAAAAGGTAAAAGAACTGAGTGAAATAATCATAAAAACTCAACTTTACTCACTAGATTCATATCTACATCGACAAAATAAGACTCCATGTGTATTTCATGAAACGCAGGTCTCTGAGATCGTTAAAATCGGAGCTGGTCGATCAGTGCGAAACAAAACGGAAAACTGAGAACTGAATCTTACCGTTGTGGTTTTGACAGCAGTTTCGAGGTTGTTCATGTAGGAAACAACGGTTTTCTGAAAAGAAGTATGGAATTCTTATGATTTCCTCATATATGATGCTTTCATATGCCAATGTTACACCATTTTTCACCCGTTATTGTGATTTGGCACGAATCACCCGTAACCTGAAAAATGTTAGTGAACAGAGTGCATTCGTCATTACAAACTGTTCACATACACGTAGAACTTCATTTTCTGAGTTTGATTTTGAAAAAAATGAGGAGTGAAAAATGAAAAGAAAGCATTTCCTGCATTGTAACAGCAGCTTTCTGTACTGTTTTCTCTCTACAGAAATTCATAGATGTCACCAACTCGGTTTTTCATTTCTCATTTTCAAGTCTACATGTAGGTCTAAATGTTGGAGAAGTTTGACGTTATGAGGGATGAATCTCTTCCTCGGTAGGTAGCCAGCATTCAGTGTGAAGACTTACGTGGTTCGGTGCCAAGGCCGGTATCTCCTTAGAATAGATATTCTTAAGGGCAGTGGAATGGGCCGTCAGTCTTGTCTATGAATGAAGAAAATGTCACATGCGTGATATGAACTTGAACATGTATGCATCATAACGTTTTGCTGGTGTGTCGAAGATGAATTTCTGAGGTTCCCAACGAGTGGCATTTATTTATAACCCCAGCATTAAATTCGCTCGTTCCTTCAAATTCGAAAAGTAAATGCATGCACCAAAATCACCACTGTGTACTGATGCCAAGATACAGAATAGCACAAAATTGACACACAAAATGATAATAAGCAAGAAGTCAATCTCCAGAATTCACGAATTTTCGACCCCAACCGGGGTCTTTTTCAAGTGGAACTTTACAAGTCTTTTCTAGAGTTTCAGATTGTAAAGTTCCACTTGAAAAAGACCCCGGTTGGGGTCGAAAATTCGTGTACTGATGCCAAATATAAAATTGATCAATTACCTTGGCTGGGTCGATGGGACCACCAGAGGCAAACGCAGTTCCAGCTATAGTATCCAAGTTCGCCCAGTAAGCTTGAATATTGAAACCCGTTGGACTTTTATTCAGCTTTAAAAAAAACATCAGCAATTTATTGAAAAAGCAACAGACAACAGAGAGTTTTCAGAGATAGTCCCGCTAACGGTAACACTATCAGTCGTTGTTTTTTTACTAAATATAAGTCAGAAACAGCGTTAGCGATTTCTTTAACTCGAATGTTTATCCTCGTCGCTATCGACATTCAAATTAAATGTTGTTGAACAAAAGGCGTTTATTCACAAAAATTTACACGACACCAGTACGGAATTCATACTGAAAGTTGTGTAAAGAACGCAAGATATGACTGTTAAGGGCGGTTTACACTAGGTTGCACCAAGTTGCAAGTTGCAGCAACTTGCAACTTGTTGCAAACTACCTGGGACGGTTTACACATAGAAAAATCGATGCAACCTCCAACGTGATAGTGATCGAATTGCAACAAGTTGCAGACCCGTTTACACATGCAACTTTTACGAAACTTTTTGGTCTCATCAGGTTTATGCAACAAGTTGCATGAAGTTGCATATGAAAAGTTGCATGTGTAAACGGGCTTTTATGGGCAGTTTTCACATGGAACTTTTCATATGCAACTTGTTGCATAAACTTAATGAGACCAAAAAATTTCATCAAATTTGCATGTGTAAACGGACATGCAACTTGTTGCAACTACATGTACACATGTACCTACTGCAACTTGTTGCAAATTTATGATCCAGATCCTATTTTCTGGTGAAGTTGCAACAGGTTGCACGTCACTGGCCAATGAGAATACAGCAAAAAATCATGTGATTCCTACTAAGCCAAAATGGCTGCCGAACAAAGGATTCCCACCAAAATTCCTGCAACTTGCTGCGAACTTTTGCACCTTAGATCACGCTGGATGTTGCTATGTGTAAACGTCACAGGTAGGCTGCAACAAGTTGCAGGTTGCAGCAACTTGCAACTTGGTGCAACGTAGTGTAAACCCCCTTTACCTGTCCTTTTATGGCTGCCCAGTTAAGATTAGCAGCATTCTTGAATTCTGTTAGCCAGGTAGCCAGCTCAGCCGTGTAGAATTTAACTTCGTTTAGGTTAGAGTACATGGATTCGTAGGTCTGTTTTACATTCGGTATATACTGAAGGGGAAGAAAAAAACTTTAATTAAAACTTTCTGTGCGCATACATGTATCGTCCTCCTAACTTGTGAGGAATACCGTTTAGGGCAGTTACTGTATCACTATTGGCATCTTGGGCCGTATTCTAGAACGTTCCTTAACATTAAGGTCCACCTTAAATCTATTGTTCTCGATGGTTTTACAATAGACTAAGGTTAAGGAACGTTCTAGAATACGGGCCCTGCAACCGATTGTTTAAAGGAGTTCGACGTCCAAGTTGTAAACAAACCAGTTTGTTTACAAACAGTGGTCGGCAAACTAGTTTTATTCCTTCGTGAAGGTGGCAGCACCAGTAGCGCCCCGTGATCGTAAGACTGGTGCCCGGTCCAATGCAACTCACTCACGATATTCACGTCAGTACATATCACCGACAATAGGTGGCAGCACCGCAGGCGTCGCGTGGATAGAGAACCAGTGGGTGAGTGTTTACAACTTGGACGTCCAGCTCCTTTAAGGATGACCCATTCCTTACGTTCAAGATGGAAATACATCAAAAATATTTTTGATAATATTTTCGACAATAGGTCATCATCGCTTCCTCATTGGCACCAAACAATAAAATGTATGAAAGAGTTTGACAACTCTATTTGAAAAGGCGCCAGAGAATCCCTCTCATAGTAATTTTGAACATGTCGGGTTACGGATAATGAATATAATAACAATATTATATTCTAATCATTGCATCAGCTATTTATCTGAGATAATAGGCAAGCCTACTTCTCCGAGGAATATTTCATCTGTGTAAACAGTCTAAAATCTAATTGCCAATCATTATACACCACTTGAAAATTGAATCCTGTTCACTAGACTAATGATTCGAAGTACCGGTATTCTAAAACTCTGAGCTGCCGATTCATCCAATCATATTTTGAAAACATAAGGTTGTTGTTCGTGGTGAGATACATGTAGCGCATCAGCATTGCTCAATTACCCTATGACCCTCTCTCAGGGTACATGTATGTCTGGATGGGGAGTGCAAGGAAAATCCATTTCGTGTACATTTTTCAATAAATACGTACGTTCTTGTAATCGATGACATGAGAGAGATCGTTGACTTCGTTCAGATTCATTAAGTAGTATGCTGCTGAGTTATTGTCACGACAAGCCCTGGGAAAGATACGTAACAGTCTTAAGGCTACATGGATGCAGTTTGGTGGACGAAATGCCCCAAGACTATACATTGTTGTATTGTATGTGCTTGCGATCGCCCACAAAAGCGACTGACGACCCATGTGGTTCAAAATTGATTTGCTGCCACCACATCAAATCTCAGATGATAACTTCTTGAACATACATGTACATGTATTTAAACACGTCAGTTTGGAACAAATTTTGATTTTCAATTCCATGTGAAACCTGGAATAGACTACAAAGAATTCTTACTTTATAGTATCATACGTCATCGTCTTGATCGTGCCGTTGCTGAGCAGAGCTGATGAGAGAAAATATCCCTCGTAGCCAGGGATGTTGTCGGGGACATCCATGAACTGAAAGACAGGCAACAGAGACGGTAGTTTTTAATAGGCACCCTAGTGTAAACGTCAGCACCGATGGCAAGCCAGAATGGAGTTTCCCCTATTTGTTCCCTCCAACGGTTAGTATTATGCATTGGTCAGAGAAATAAAAAAGATAGAGGACTTTCATTATATCTACCTTCTCCAGGAAGCTGAGGTCGTCCATCGGTTCACAAGTTACTTTCTCCCAGTTTGCTCCGATGAAGACAATGGTTGCCGCCATGGCCAGGTAGACTATGCCAGTAGCAAGGCCAAAGTATACCATGCTGCAAGATATCGCGATACAAAAATGAACTTCGAACTCCGACTTTAACAGAGATTAGACTTTTTGGTTAGAACCTCTCTAGGCTTTTCAACCACCTACCTTGTTGGCTCCCGCCTCAAGGTTAACGGACATTGGTACAAAAAACAATTTCAGTGAAAAATTAAAAATTCATTTTTTATTTCATGATTGCAACGCCAACTCAGTGCATTGTAGCTACTCATCAGACACTACTGTGAACTGGGCGATATTAACGTATTGTGGGAGGAAACCGGAGCCCCTGCCCGGAAAAATCCTACGATTTCGAGGAGAGATCGCCCTCTCTGCCACACCAAGCCACTGAGAAAAAATTTAGGCGATACGTCAATTCTTACATAATACAGTGAATAATTCACTATCGACTTACATAAGGAGTATCTTCCCCATTTTGTCCGACTTTGCATTTCTCTCCGTGGGACCGACCTCCTTATCATAATTCTTTAGCCCGATAACCAAGGCAACAACGGTAGTGATAACGAAGGCAATGACACAAAGTGTTGACACCAGCACTACCGCAAACCTGACGTAATAAAGATGAAAATGAACGACTGGGGCCTGCCCTACGACGTTCCATCAAATATGACAGCAACATCAGTGAACACCAGCGCATTGAAACCCGCCCCAACACTTCCCCATCACGACAAATTGGGCGCCTACACCATCTTCCAACAAAGTATATTCTTCCGAGGGCGGTTACTGTCGTGAGTTGCATATTTGCAGTAGAGTGAAACACGTTGGCAATAGTTGCAGTCGTGTGAAATAGGTTGCATAAGTTGCCGTAGAGTGAAATACAACAAAGAATTAGCTCCATGAATAAGATGACAAAAATAATGGCCGTGATGGTTTCTATGCCCTTGACGCATCAACCCGTGGTTAGCAACATACATACTGTTTTTCCCCGAAGGGCGGAACGGAAATCAACTGAATGCCCCATCACTACTCCACTTACATCGCCTTCGTCGTTCTCGATAGTTCGGCAAACGCTAGTTCCCATCCACTTTTCATCGTGGTGTAGTTGAACGCCTGAAAAAAGACGATTTTTACATGTTGTATGATCGAAATTTTTAACAAAATAATTGGTACAACAATATGGATCGTGGGAAGATACTGTGAACTAGGCAAGTAAACACGGAACGCTCTGACGAAGTCGCATTCGAAGTACATGTATGCCGCTCACACTGGTGCAACCAAACGGTGGAAGCATGGCAATCCGAAAGGACAGGCCTAGTTTGAGGTACTTTTTGTAGAGGACAGCACGGCTTCAATTGAAAATGGTAACCCTCACGAAAAGTCGTCAATTAATGAATATTTCTTCGCTATACTGTCAAACTTACTGATTTGATGTTCCCCTGCATAACGTATGTCATATTCTTCACGATCTTAGCATATTGGAGTGAGGTCTTTCGTATATCTGCAGAAAAAATGATCAAGCCTTATTTTCCAGCAGATAATCGAGGTTCGATTCTTTCGGGTTTTGTTCCGCCGACTTGAGATTCCCCAGATTCGCAACAGCGGCTGAGCGACCGAGACCAGAAACGTAGCCGATGAGAAAACGTGTTGATTGGTTGAAAATCACGATATCTCATTTAATATTGACCAATCATAGAACGTTGCAAACAACGATCACGTGATTACGGACGACGGGCGCTTCCAATCTCAGAAGTTGATCGGGAACCAATCTTAAATCCAGCACAAAAAAGAATGGCCAGGGAAGCTGATCGCGATAGGAAAGATGAATGCTCCCTAAAGTAACTTACTGTTTATTGTATCCCGGAACCTTGTCTTCAAGGTCGTCGGAATCTTTTCGTATACTTGCTTGGCCTGAAAAAGAACGCATCTGATGTCAGCCTAAAAAGGGTACGTTCTATTTTCTCCGTTTCTGCGATTTGAATCTTATTAGTCTGGCCATTACAGCTGACGAATAACAATAACCCTGTGTTGAGGACAAGAGTAACGTACAGCGTGGGCTTAGTTTCAGGGAATTTCACGACACTTTTTCAGCAACGCTCTTAAATGGAAGATAGGCAAACAAATGTACTTACATTGTAACCTGGTCCCTTTGTTAGCGTTTCCTTCGACTTTTTCACAATTACAGTGTATTGGTTGTCGATATTCGGTAGCTGTAATGAAAGATATCGCCGAAATGGTTTGTAGTTCGCAATGATGTTCTGGTGGGCATCACTTCAGAGAAAATTCTTATTAATAAGCCTACTGGCTTTATTCACTGCACATTGATAACCACATGAAGTTGTAGAGCAACTCATCAAACAATACTGGGCGAAATTTACATGTGCGTAATGTAAAAAACCTCCACGCTTAAAGGGACACGACATTGCCACTTTTTTCGATAGCCGGCGCCACCTGCGGTGATTGCATCATTCACCAATACCGTTGTCTTGCCTTTCGCCCCAGTGTTGGAGAATGTGTGATTTCAATACAATGTACATGTACACGTGGATACACTAGGGACGAGAGTTACTCTACGTGGGGGGAGGTTGATAAGCAGTACTTCAAGAACATTGTCAATAGAGGTGTCCCTTAACGTAGGTATGTTTAGCGCAGGATAGGGAAGGAATACAGTTCCGCTTTAAGTAACTTACAGCCCAATAGTCACATCCAAGCCCGATATCACTCGCAACAATTTTTTTACATCCTGTACAGGAACCGTCACAACCATAACAAGATGTATCTTTAACTGTAGTGGTGACGTCATCATGGATCTTTGCATAAGCAGTTTTCAGGGCCCCACCCCCGTTTGCTTTGATGTTTTCTATCATTTTGTAGTATTTGATGAATTTTTGTTCCACATCTTGGAGTTCTGAAGGAAAAATAGAGACGGTGTAAGGGAATTACTTGTAAATACATGTACAGTCATGTATTCGGCACTTCGACAAGCAACTAAATCTACATGTATGAAAGCCTGGCAAGGTTATGAATATCGGCCCAGAAGTCAAGGATTTATTCCAAAAGACACCAGTATTTTTATTTCGCCGAATTTGAGTATCCTCACCTGAATCTAAGCTGTAGAGATAGTTAAACGCCGAGTCAACCTCAGTCCGCCATTTCTCCCTTACGGGCTTTCCCACCAAAACATCAGTTCCTTCCAAGTCGGCCTCAATGATGACGTCATTCAGATGACCAAATGATTCCTCCGAAATGTAGTTCAGTTGCTGAAATCAACGAAATTTGAAACGCTGTCTTCAAATTAAAGCAGACTATTCGTGCCGAGTCAACGATTCCACAGAACCATTTCCGGAGCGGCCGCCGCAATGCCTTTACCAGTTGTTGTTACGAATAAAACGGGTCGTTTTATTATTTTTGGTTCACTTTGGACAGACGCGAACAATCCGCTTTAAAGGGAGACAACCGAAAGATACCGGTACTGCCCGGCGGGCACTCTTTGTATTTGTTTTGATTAGCGTAGTGTCACCGTCGATTAACAGATGGCGCTGTGCGTTATGGCAATGAGTGCCCGCCGGGCAATATCTTTCGGATGTCTCCCTTTAATTAAGAATTTGATTGAAAGACATGGCTAATATCGTAGTTGTAAGGTCACAGAGATACTGGATACTTACTCCGGCAAGATTACTCCAGTAGGCCTTGAAGTCAGCCAAGCTGTTGTTCATTGCGGACCCTAAGTCAGCCATTCCTGCCAGTGCTTGGGACGACGTCACCAAGGCAGTAATTGCCATAGCGCTGAAATGTATAGAAGATTTGCTGTAACACTTTTCCTATAAAGACACTCAGGCACCACAGGAGAGTTTTCAGGTGCGAGTTGGCTCTCTATGGGGAACTCGACCATACAGAAAACTACGCGCGGGAAGTCGTTTGTACGGTGGCCCATAGAGCTCATTGATGAAAAATATTTACATTTGCAATTTTTTTACAATTCGATAACTTTTTCTTGGGGGTTTGTAAAATTTTTGGAAGTTCCCACCGCGGTGAAAATATTACCACCGCGGTGAGAATATTTCCACCTCGGTGGAAATATTACCACCGCGGTGAAAATTAATTTTCACCGCGAAAATTAATTTTCACCGCGGTGAAAATTATTTTTCACTGCGGTGGTAATTATTAATTATCACCGCGGTGGAAAAAAATTTCCACCGCGGTGAAAAATAATTTTCACCGCGGTGAAAATTAATTTTCACCGCGGTGAAAATATTTCCACCTCGGAAAAAATATTTCCACCGCGGTGAAAATTAATTTTCACCGCGGTGGAAATATTTCCACCGAGGTGGAAATATTCTCACCGTGGTGGTAATATTTTCACCGCGGTGGGAACTTCCAAAAATTTTACAAACCCCCAAGAAAAAATTATCGAATTGAAAAAAAATTGCAAATGTAAATATTTTTCATCAATGAGCTCTATGGGCCACCGTACGTTTGTGTCATTGGTCTCGGCGTTGCCGTAAGGAGGAAACCAACAATGGTGAATTTCCCATGGGAGCCAACTCGCACGATCGAGAAAAATCTCCCGTGAAGCACCCGTCATTAGGGAGTTTAAGAAACCAAACGATAACGTTAACATTACGAAAACGTTATTTTTCGTACTGCGAATTCACCAGATTATATACATGTATTGCATTTTCGGTACAAAAAATAACGTCGTCGTAGTTAACGTTTTTCGTTTAATTTCTTGAACTCCCTATTGGTGTCTTCTACGGGCGGTTCCAGTCTACTTACAATGTCATAACCACGGAGATGCAGTTCAGGACAAGGAAAGCCAATTTAAACTTTTCGTTCGCGGGGTGATGTGTCTGGTAGTTTTGCCCTCCACACCTTGCTTTCCGCCGGCAGACGATGATGGTGATAAGGACCGCGAGAGTGATTAAAATGAAGATGAGGCCAACGACGGACGCCATGATAATGCCAAGGTCATAGTCGATAATCTGAAACAGGAAGAAACTGGTTAAAAATAAGGATGATTACCATTGTTTTCAATGGAATATGTTAGCTTCACACTTTGGGGGTATTTAAGCCCCCTTTAAAGGGCTTAAAGTAAAATGTGTTCTCAAATCTGGGACAAAAATGTGTGTTCTGTTTCCTTGTTCGCGTTCTGGAATGTGTTCAGAACAAGGAAACAGAACAACACTTTTGTCCCAGATTTGAGAACACATATTTACTCAAAACCTTTAAAGGGGGCTTAAACTGTTAGAAATTATTGTAATCATTTTACAGAAATTGCCTGCAGCAGAGTCCCCGGAACTTCCTGAAAATTTACATATGGAATGGTTTATGTTTTCCTGTATTTCTTGGACTCAATTGGACTTTCCATAATGACGTTTTCTGAGAGCAGTATTAAAATATAATTTGGTCAGCCTCCAGTCAAGTCTCTCTTAAGATTTCTTTTGAGTGTGTAATTTTACAGATCCACGTCCTGAGACTCTGCTGCATAAATGTTCTGTAAAATCCTCTGTTATTTCTAACAGTCAACCCCCAAACTGTGAAGTTAACATATTCCATAGATGAGCATATGGAGGAAGATTGCATTACAACAACAGCCATAATTTTCCATTCTATAACCTTGTGTAAAAGAACGAAAGAAAGTCCGTGTTCTGAGCAATTCACTTTTTAGAGTGTTTTTATCAATGGTATGCAGTGTACTTATCGTCCGTACCTCCCCCTGTCGAGTTGCGCTGTCAAACTGTCCGCTAGCCATTATCTGGAGCAGGTCTAAAAAGAAACGGCAGATGATGAAGGTCGTGTCAACTACATGTAGCATTAGTAGAGAGGTTGCGCAGCTTTCCGACTCCGACTTCAATGACGAGAACGAATTGCAGTCCGCTATGGACACCCTTGATAAAAACGATTTGATAGAAGTTTTCAATTCGTCAAACACCGTAAACTGAAGGTGGACAGGCTCGCAAGCAATGATACACCTTTAAAGGGAGACATCCGAAAGATATTGCCCGGCGGGCACTCTTTGCCATGACGCACAGCGCCATCTGTTAATCGACAGTGACACTACGCCAATCAAAACAAAAACATAGGCCCCGAGGGAGCTATCCGTGAGTGTACAACACGTATCTAACCAAAAAACGCTAGTTTGTCAAATACACACCCCGAGCTCACGAATTCGTGGGTGTATTTTTTTACAAACTAGCGTTTTTTGGTTAGATACGTATTCTAAACTCACTGATAGCTCTCGGGGCCTGTGCCATAACGCACCGCGCCATCTGTTAATCGACGTTG